>WBNM01011719.1:1490-26751 GCA_013399055.1 Ramphastos sulfuratus | reverse complement strand
GGGACCTCCGTAGCTCATTGAGTCCAACCCCCTGCCAGAGCAGGACCATAGAATCTAGAGCAGGTCACACAGGAACACATCCAGATGGATCTTAAAAGTCTGCAGAGACAGAGACTCCACAACCTCTCTTGGCAGCCTGTTCCAGTGCTCTGTAATCCTCACAGTTCTTCTTCATGTTGAGGTGGAACTTCCTGTGCTGTAGTTTATAGCCATTGCCCCTTGTCCTATCACAGGGTGCAACTGAGAAGAATTTGTCTGCTCCCTCTTGAGCCCCAGCCCTCAGATACTTACAAACATTGATTAAATCCCCTCTAAATCTTCTCTTTACCAGACCAAAAAGCCCCAGGTCCCTCATAGGGCCTCTCCTCATAGGAGGCTCCAGCCCCTTAATCATCTTCATAGCCCTCCCTTGGACTCTTTCAAGTAGATCCCTGTACCTCCTGATCTGGGCAGCCCAAAACTCAATGCAATACTCCAGCTGAGGTCTTACCAAGGCAGAGTAGAGAGGGAGGAGAACCTCCCTTGATCTGCTCTCCACACTCATCTTAGTGCACCCCAGGATCAACCCAGGACCCAAGGGCACATTGCTGTCCCATTTTGCTTTTTCTCATCATTCAATATGTGGCTCTAGAGTTTATTTGCCACATGCTGTCTGACCTCTTCACTGAAAACATGATTATTGATATCTTCCTTGGATTTTTTTTATGGCCTTTGTTAGCAGAAAAGCTGGTATTTTTTAATCAATGTGTGTGATGGGCTGAGATTACCCTCAAATAAATTTTCCAGGCCAGCTCAGACAGCTTAGAAGCAAAGGAAGCTATGCATTTACAGTGAGCTAAAATTTACAACCATATAATACAATGCATATGTACAAAAGTATATTTACAAATATTTACAAGTATTTACAATTTAGAAATAACACAAAGACCCTCACAGGTATACACCTGAATTGTTCCTCAAACCTCCTGCACAAAGCCTAGAAGGGGCTAATAGCCATCTTCTACTCCTCCCCCCAGTAAGAAAACTGAGAAGGTCACAGCTGTTATTACTTAACCAAGTGTGGTGGATTAAGGAACTTCACTCCCCACTATTAAATGTAAATTTATGAGCATATATATATAATAGACTAATATATTAATATAGACTATTTTAAAGNTCAGCAAAGCTTACTTGTTATCTGTTAGTGGAAGATATTAGAGCAGAGCAAAGGAGAAGTGAAAGAAGCAAGGGCTCTGAAGCAGAAGAGGCCAAATTGTTTACATTTTGGCTCTTTATCCCTTTTATCAAACCAATGAATGATATAGACTTTGTTATTTTTTTATAACCATTTCTCTCATTAGAATATTCCAATTAGCCTCAAACCAGCACACCAAGGGTAGTGCAGAAATCATTGAGGAGGAGTTAAGGAGCAGGTGATGCAAGGAGGCAGAAAGGTGAAGCAGGTGAAAAGATGGTTTATACAGGAGCAGCAAATGAATCGAATTACATAAATTTATCTTATTGTTGTTCTTCTGCATCCAATGTAATTCTTGGTTTAAAATTTCGAATGAAACTAGTGTTAACCCTCTGTCACAATGTTTCTTCACAAATCTTTTTCCAGGCTTTCCAGGATGCATCTACCTCATTTTGTCCGTCACCACCTTCTCTTCCTCAATCATCTCTGCCTTGCTCAATCTCTTCCCCTGGGGTTTTTGAGCTGTTTCTCCACCTTACTTACCTCTGGTTTTCTCCTCTCCCTTCTCACTCATGGGGCACTCTCTTCAAGTCCTTACTCTCTAAGTGACAAGCTACTTCCTTCTTCATTTCTAGGATGCATAGCTCTTCTTTGCTTACCACTTCTTCCCCATTTCACAGACACACTGATCTATGACAGCACAGTAGCTGGCCTGGATGTCTTTGCCAATGTTATCTTCTATGATGGCATCTGAAAGTCAGATTCATATTCAGAAGCAAAGTCCTTGGCCAAATGTAAATGGCAAACTTTAAAAGGCCTCTTCAGTTTTTTTGAAACATGCATACTGAAATTTCAGGAAGTGAGAAATCCAGGAAAGATTGAGGACAGCAAAAGAAATAATCTGCCGGAGGATGGCAGGTGTTCCCAAACTAGCAGTAGCACAAACACACTCTGTGCAGCCCCATATCTCAAGGCACAGTTGAAGCCAAAAACCTTGTGCAGCTCCACCCCTTTCAGGCTCAGATCGCTTCCACACATCTGCAGCCTCTGCCAAATTTAAAACCATTGCCACGAAGCAAGAAAACTGGAATTTGCCAAGTAAGCAGCAACACTTTGTAAAGATGTATCAGTCTTCTAATCTGTTTCTTAGAAAGCAATGCATAGGTTTTGATGGATGATTTTCAAACGACTAAATATCAAACATTTCAGGCAACGTGCTTAACTTTTTGGTGAGTTTGTGGCAAACATAAGATAAAGTTTAATACTGAAAATGTTATGGAACTTTAAACATAGTGGTTATTTGCATCTCATGTAAGTTAGAATATGATTTCGTGTGTAGAATTATATTAGTTATATTAGCCCCTTATAATATATTCCTGTCAACCATGAATTCTAAAGCATCTGATGCAGTGTGTTTTCTGTAGCAAGAACTGTGACAGAAACTGAATATACTTGAGAGACCATGATGAGAGAGAAAATAGGGGAGAAAAAAAGAGAAAGCAAGAAGAGAAAATAAGTATTTAGAAATGCAACTGATACCTTGCAATAACACTTCCAAAACTTTATACTGCAGTTCAATCCACATATCAAATGATGAAGATCTAAGAAATGTTGGAGGAACAGCACTCAGAACTGAAGTGCACAATTCTGAAGGTCTGGAGGGCAGAGATTAACAATATCTCTGTCCAGAGGAGAGAGATTTGTTCTTATAGATTTCTGTGTTGTGAAATTAAGGTACAAGCGAGACCATGTATCATCAGGAAATTATTTATTAAAGGACAAATTTGAACAAAACGGAGGAAGAAAGAGAAGGCGAGAGAAAGGGAGAGGGAACAAGGGAGATAAGAGAGAAGAGGAAAAGAGCAGGGAAAAGTAAAGAGCAGGGATTATATTACCATCAGCAGGAGCAGGGTGGGGAGAGGCAGGGTTTGCAGCATCCAAGTCCTCAGTCGATATTTTCCCATTGAGTACTTTTTTGGGAGTTCTGGAGTTCTTCTTCTTCTAAGGAGGCATTGCTCTTTTTATTCTGTTTTTAGTCCCACTCTTAGATAGGTGTCCAGGTACAGCTCCCCAAGCAATCTTCCTGTGTATTCTCATGCGTTTGCAGGGATCCAGCGGAGAGAGGAAGACCTCTGCCCCGTTTCTGTGCTGCTTACCTGTCCATACACCAAATACACATTTGCAGGCTAGTCAGGCCAGGTGGTAAGTCTATGGCATATTTCATAAGCCTTTTACTCCATCCTTTCTCTCCGGGGTAGCTGATGTGTCTTCATACACATCCTGAGCATTCAGGCCAGGCACCTGGACAGCTAAGGTCTGGGAAAGGCAGCAACAGCAATCTGTATCTCTGTTGATTTACGTCCCTGAGCATTCAGGCCAGGCACCTGGGCAGCTGACGTCCGGGGAAGGCAGCAACTGTGATCTTTTATCTTTGTTGATTTACATGAACAAGAGAGAGATAAGGTCTAGCATCTCACAACAGCTAACTTGAATGCTTGGGTTCCTAATGCAAGGGTCATATTTTCCCACTTACCACTCCCACGGTTTCCAGTTCAGTTTTCTTTCTGGTGCAAAGTCAGGCCCAAAGGCACATATTTTGTTGTTACTACTCCTGTAAGGTCTCTTAAGTCAACGGACTTTAGAAACAAATTTGAGCTTTAAATGGGAAAAGCCAACTTTAAATAATACAGGATCACAGAATCACAGAAACATCCACGCTGGAAATGATCCTCAGGATCCTCAAGCCCAACCAAGACAATTAAATTAATATTTTATCTTTCAACTGAATGTATTGAGTTAATCAGTGACGCACTCAATGAAGCCCTTAATCAAAAAACCTGACAGAAAAGTAATTCTTTGATATGCTAGGGATGTCTAGTTTAAGGAGTGTCTGCTGTGTTTGCTGGCCCTTAGAGATAATGATGATGCCTTTTAAGTCAACAGAGTTTGAATAGAGAATTTGGCCCTAGAAGCTTAGGAACAATAACTCAGTATTATGTTTGGCACTCCAGTGCCACATTCTCTCTGCTGTCTTTTAAGGGTAGGAACTGAGGAGGCAAATGACAGCAGAAGTTTCATAAAATGGTAGAGTACCACAGAGAACCACAGAATCACAGAATGTTAAAGGTTGGAAGGAATCTCCTGAGGTCATCCAGTCCAACTTCCCTGCCAAGGCAGGATCCCCTAGGGTAGCTTGCACAAGAATGCATCTAGGCAGGTTTTCAAAGTTTCCAGAGAAGGAGGCTCAACAACCTCTCTGGGCAGCCAGTTCCAGGGCCCTGTCACCCTCACTGTGAAGAAGTTTCTCCTCGTGTTGAGCTGAAACCTTCTGTGTTCCAGTTGCTCCTTGTTGCCATTGCCCGTTGTATTATTGCTGCTGACCACCAAAAAGAGATTGGCCTCATCCACTTGACACCCACCCCTCAGATATTTGTACACATTGATCAGATCTCCTCTCAGTCTTCTCTTATCCAGACTAAACAGCCCCAGGGCTCTCAGTCTCTCTTTGTAGGGGAGATGCTCAAGTCCCTCANAGCCTTTTACTCCATCCTTTCTCTCCGGGGTAGCTGATGTGTCTTCATACACATCCTGAGCATTCAGGCCAGGCACCTGGACAGCTAAGGTCTGGGAAAGGCAGCAACAGCAATCTGTATCTCTGTTGATTTACGTCCCTGAGCATTCAGGCCAGGCACCTGGGCAGCTGACGTCCGGGGAAGGCAGCAACTGTGATCTTTTATCTTTGTTGATTTACATGAACAAGAGAGAGATAAGGTCTAGCATCTCACAACAGCTAACTTGAATGCTTGGGTTCCTAATGCAAGGGTCATATTTTCCCACTTACCACTCCCACGGTTTCCAGTTCAGTTTTCTTTCTGGTGCAAAGTCAGGCCCAAAGGCACATATTTTGTTGTTACTACTCCTGTAAGGTCTCTTAAGTCAACGGACTTTAGAAACAAATTTGAGCTTTAAATGGGAAAAGCCAACTTTAAATAATACAGGATCACAGAATCACAGAAACATCCACGCTGGAAATGATCCTCAGGATCCTCAAGCCCAACCAAGACAATTAAATTAATATTTTATCTTTCAACTGAATGTATTGAGTTAATCAGTGACGCACTCAATGAAGCCCTTAATCAAAAAACCTGACAGAAAAGTAATTCTTTGATATGCTAGGGATGTCTAGTTTAAGGAGTGTCTGCTGTGTTTGCTGGCCCTTAGAGATAATGATGATGCCTTTTAAGTCAACAGAGTTTGAATAGAGAATTTGGCCCTAGAAGCTTAGGAACAATAACTCAGTATTATGTTTGGCACTCCAGTGCCACATTCTCTCTGCTGTCTTTTAAGGGTAGGAACTGAGGAGGCAAATGACAGCAGAAGTTTCATAAAATGGTAGAGTACCACAGAGAACCACAGAATCACAGAATGTTAAAGGTTGGAAGGAATCTCCTGAGGTCATCCAGTCCAACTTCCCTGCCAAGGCAGGATCCCCTAGGGTAGCTTGCACAAGAATGCATCTAGGCAGGTTTTCAAAGTTTCCAGAGAAGGAGGCTCAACAACCTCTCTGGGCAGCCAGTTCCAGGGCCCTGTCACCCTCACTGTGAAGAAGTTTCTCCTCGTGTTGAGCTGAAACCTTCTGTGTTCCAGTTGCTCCTTGTTGCCATTGCCCGTTGTATTATTGCTGCTGACCACCAAAAAGAGATTGGCCTCATCCACTTGACACCCACCCCTCAGATATTTGTACACATTGATCAGATCTCCTCTCAGTCTTCTCTTATCCAGACTAAACAGCCCCAGGGCTCTCAGTCTCTCTTTGTAGGGGAGATGCTCAAGTCCCTCAATCATCCTCGTGGCTCTCCACCGGACTCTTTCCAGCAGGTCCCTGTTTCTCTTGACCTGGGGAGTCCAAAACTGAACACAGTATTCCAGGTGTGGTCTCACCAGAGCAGATTAGAGGGAGAGAAGAACCTACCTAGAACTGCTGGCCACAATTTTCCTGATGTACCCCGGGTTGCCATTGGCCACAAGGGCACATTGCTGGCCCATGCAGAACTTTCTCTCCACCAGCACTTCAAGGTCCTTCTCCACAGAGCTGCTTTCCAGCAGGGCAGCCCCCAACCTGCACTGGTTCCTTTTGTTATTCATCCCCAGATGTAAGACTCTGCACTTGCCCTTATTGAACTTCATGTGGTTAGCCTTCATCCAACACTCCAGCCTGTCCAGATCTCATTGGATGGCATCAGAGCCTGGCAGGCTATCAGCCACCCACTCCAGCCTGTCCCTGGTTTTGTAGCATAAGTGAACTTGCTGAGGGTACAGTCAATGCCTTCATCCAGGTTGTTGACAAAGATATTGAACAAAACTGATCCCTGAAGAACACCACTGGGATCAGAAGAAACTGAGTTTTCTTCTCTTTTAACAAGACTTTATAAAGCATACTTCTTTGCAATAAAAATTCTAACTCCTACATCCATGCTTCAAATATTTTATTAGTAAGAGAAGAAAAAAAATATGTAGCTTTGAATTTAAATGGGAGATTTTACTATTTAAATTTTGCAACTTTACTACTCAATATATTAAGGATTGAGAATATTAAAGATTGTAACAACACTACTTAACATCACATTTAAGTAATACACTGAAACAAATCTTCTGTTTACCAGTTAAACATAGTTAATCGATACTCTGCTTAATGAAACCTTTTAATTTGAAAACCTAATGGAGAAATAAATTTACTGTACACTAATACTGTGCAATTTAAGAGATCTCAACTGTATTTGCTAATCCTTTAGCATAATTCTAATAAAAACTTTCAAGCATTGCCCTCTTCCAATATTTTGCTAATTAAGTCTGAACAGAGCAACTGACACCAAGATCAGAAGAGAATAAGTAAGCAGCTCTTAAAACTTGGTGATGCCTTATGGAACAAGAACACCATTTCAACCAAGTCAGATCCTCAAGGTTACCTTGAATAGGCTGAGCAGCAGAAACAAAACATGGAAGTCCAACTTTTCAAATACAAAGTATAATTGTAAAACAACACTCTTCAGGAAATTTTTATTATTGATATACTTTGTGACATAGGTGGAATGATACTGTTTTAAGGCAGACCTTAAAATTATGGGAAGATGTGGTAGATACTTCTCAGAGTCTTTGAAGTTCCCTGCCTTTGCCATTTGCTTCATAATATCATATTTAGATTCCTCACATAGTCTTATAATACAAAGAAATCTTGTTAACCAGAGCAATATTTTCTCCATTTTTTTTTGTCAGCCCAAATTTAGACTGCTTTGGAAGCCTCTCAAAAAATAAATTTATGAAGATTTGTTTCTAGTTTTCTGTATCAACAACAGATTTAACAATGTAACATTTCACAGAATCACAGAATGTCAGGGGCTGGAAGAGATCTGGAAAGATCATCCAAAACAATGCCCCTGCCAGAGCAGCATCACCTATACAGATTACACAGGAGCACATCCAGGTGGGTCTTGAATATCTCCAGAGAAGGAGACTCCACAACCTCCCTGGGCAGCCTATTCCAGTGTTCTGTCACCCTCACAGGGGAGGAAAAAAAAAAATCTTATGTTTCCATGGGACTTCCTATGCTTCAGCTTCCACCCATTGCCCCTTGTCCCGTCATTGGGCATTACCCATCAGAGCCTGGCTCCATCCTCTTGGCACTCACCCTTTACATATTTATAAACACAAATGAGGTCACTCCTCAGGCTCCTCTTTTCCAAGCTAAAGAGCCCCACCTGCCTCAGTCTCTCCTCATAAAGATGTTCCACTCCTTTAATGATATTTGTGGCTCTGCACTGGACTCTCTCAAGCATTTCCCTGAAGTCCTTCTTGAACTGAGAGGCCCAGAACTGGACACAATATTCCAGGTGCAACCACACCAGGGCAGGGGAGAGCAGAAGAACTTCTCTCAGTCTACTAACCACAACCCTTCTAACACACCCCAGGATGGGGGTGTCAATATTTCTAGAAATACTGACATTGTTTTCTTATTTGTTATGAACTCTGCTGCAGTATTCATTACGTTTGACTGTCAAAATAAAAATACATGGCAATGTAGTGAGCAACAATTCTTTATTGCAAAATATGGATTAAACATTCTTCTACTTCAGTCCTGTGATTTAGATATTCCTTATCTTGTGTCCTTTTTCATGACAGTTACAAAACTATTCAGGGATGTTCTAGCAATTCCTAATGAATTGCTCTTCTTTTTCCCCCTCCTTTGGAAGGTTTGAATTGCTAAAAGATAGTGTAAAAATTCTTTTCACCATTGATCCTAATCATAACATCCAACCTGGCCTTGAACACCTCCAGGCAGGGAGCAACCACAACCTCCCTGGGCAACCTGTGCCAGTGTCTCACCACCCTCACTGCAAAGAACTTCCTGATAACATCTAGTTTCAATCTCCCCTCTGCCAGTTTAAAGCCATTGCTCCTCATCCTGTCGTGATAAGAGCGTGGGAGTAGTCCTTGTGCAGCACTACTGTAGGCCCCCTTCAGATACTGAAAGGCCAATATGAGGTCTCCTCAAAGCCTTTTCCAGGCTGCAGAGCCCCAACTCTTGCAGCCTGTCCTCACAGCAGAGGTGCTTCAGGTAATAGCAAAGGTGCTTCAGGTACCTCCCTTGTTCTCTGTGACCTTTCAAAGATGATGGAGAGTGGCTTTGCAATAATTTTAGCAAGCTCCTTCAGGACTCGTGGGCGTATCAGGCCGGGAACAGAGTGGCTGGAAGAGCAGCCAGGCAGAGAGGGACCTGGGGGTACTGGTAGATAGTAGCTGAACATGAACCAGCAGTGTGCCCAGGTGGGCAGGAGAGCCAATGGCATCCTGGCCTAGATCAGGAACAGTGTGGCCAGCAGGACAAGGGAGGTTATTTTGCCCCTGGACTCAGCACTGGTCAGGCCACACCTTGAGTGCTGTGTCCAGTTCTGGGCCCCTCAATTCAAGAGAGATGTTGAGGTGCTGGAACATGTTCAGAGAAGGGCAACAAAGCTGGTGAGGAGGCTCAGGGCAGACCTCATTGCTGTCTACAACTACCTGAAAGGAGGTTGTAGCCAGGTGGGGGGTTGGTCTCTTCTCCCAGGCAACCAGCAACAGAAGGAGGGGACACAGTCTCAAGTTGTGCCAGGGGAAGTATAGGCTGGATATTAGGAAGTTCTTCACAGAGAGTGATTGGCATTGGAATGGGCTGCCCAGGGAAGTGGTGGAGTCACCATACCTGGAGGTGTTGAAGAAAAGCCTGGATGGGGCACTTAGTGCCATGGCCTAGTTGATTGGCTAGGGCTGGGTGATAGGTTGGGCTTGATGATCTTGGCGGTGTCTTCTAACCTGGTTGATTCTATGATTCTGTGATTTGTATGTGTCATCTTTTCTAGGTACACTCTGTATTTTTAACAGCTACACTGGCATTTGTGGAGGTATCTCAGAGTGAAACTGCAACATGTAACTGCACACACATTGCAATAATTTCTGTGGCCAGTTACAGTTGAAGTGTGCTTTACTCTCTCTGAGTCAGGCATATAGTTTAACTGTTTATCTGTTAACTTTTGTGATAGATACAAATAGACTTTAAAGTACGTTGTTAATCAGTGCCTATCCAGATACTTGAGAACAATTTGTTCTCTTTTCTTGCCTTGTTCTTCCAGACAAGGTGTCCTGAACTGAGCCTCACTGAAATGATTCCCAGAAGCAGAAAGACTTGTCCTTGTGCCATTACCTATCAAGAGCATTAATTTAACCTACACACTATTCCTGCTTTCAGCTGGTTTAAATTATCATGATTACCTAACAGCATTATGTGGTTTGATCATTCTTTTTTTTCGTTTGGTCTTCACTACAGTAAGTTACAGGGAACTTCAATTCCTGTTTAAACAAAAAACAACATTTGCTTTCACCCATCTTTCAAACTTGGCATCCTCTTGAAGCTACAGAGGGTTTGTGCATCTGTCTATTGAATTCAAGTACTGATGACAGAAATAGATTTGCTCCTCAATTTATTGTAAAAATTACCTAACGTTCAGCGTACCTACTGAGGAAACCTAAGGAACACTGCTTAAAGAAGTAAATAGAGAGCTTAGACCTGACATTGTTATTTCTGGACTGATCCTTTGCAAGCTTCCTACCTCCTGAAATAGGTTAGAGAAAAAAGATTGTGATCTCAAAAGGGAGACTGTTGTAGTCAAAGGGAAGATTATGAATTAATTTCTTCTCTTACAGAAAAATGTTGAACTTCTCCCAGAGATGTTTTAAAGGATAAATGGGAGCATAGGGAGCAGTAATGTTTAAAAAGGGAATTCTGAAAACAGTGGAGGAAGTGCTTTAAGTTTCTTCCAGATCACTCAGAAGGCCAAAAAGTGAAATAGAAGCAGATCTTTCAAGAGCTACTTCTGGCACAAGCTGGGTAGCCTTATCATCAGGAACAGAGGATGATTAAAATGTAGGTAAACTCACAGGAATTACCATAGTTTAAACTGGAGTACATGCATCACTCTTCAGTCCCCTGGGATCAAGACTGAAAGCTTATGGCAAACAGGCAGAAATGAACTTGGAGGGCAGGAGAAGGAGATGGATTTCAGAGAAGACAGTCATTTAATGAATTCACAGGCTTGGGCATAACACATGCTGGGACATGGAGGTTGTGCCCACATTGGTGGAACAGTCATTGAGAAAGAAATGTAATGGGATAAAACATGAAGAGAGAAGTGTGTATGATGGATAAAACCATGAGTGAGCACACCAACTTCTGCACAAAAGACATCAATTTGAATGACAAGCACAGTTGCCAGCTTTGTGCCCATCCAAACAGCCCTTTCAGAAATTAATTCCTGCATTAGATATAAAAATTACTCCTCGCATTAAAAAGGGCATTATTAATATCAGAACCAAAATATTTAATTTAAGGCTATAAGTGTTTATGAGAGGAAAAATGGCAACTGAAAACAAAGAGGACAAACATGTCTGAAAACAGTCTGAAACAGAAAGAATATTAGGACTTCTAGCAGCTACATGCAAATGAACAAAAGTTTAATTTACTAATAAATCTTGGAAGATGATGAATTTGTTTAGGATGTCTTAGTAATTGCTGTGGGATGAATTCTGACTTCCTTGTTTGAAGTGAACAATTTGTTTCTCTTTGAAGATTCCTGGCAAGGCCAAGTCTTTCACAGTTCTGTTCTAACACAGTTTTATTTTATTCCAGCTAAAGTAATGTATCAGTACATGAGAAATATTTCACACCATTTTCCTTTGACTATGAGTTTAAAATTAATTAAGACTCACATAAACAAAAGTAGTCTTGCATAGATTGAAAAGCAAAGGAAAGTCTACTATTAAATAATTTTTTTTTAAAAAGACAACATTGCTAGATGGTGGAAAATACAAGGGTCAAGAAACGATCTCAGCCTTTACCAGTGTTGTGTAAGATGATGTTCAGAATCATCAGCTATTGTCTGTAGTTTCCAGCAATGTGACTAACACTGAGAAGAAACTGCAGTCTGAAGGGAAACATAATTACTTGTTTCTATTCCTTTTGGGCACCAGTGCTAAGTCATAGCATGAAGAATAAAAACTCTCCAAGCAACCGGGAACCTTAGAATAAATTAGAATCTTAAAATAACTTGAATCGACCAAAATAATTGATACTTGAAGGCTAAATAAAACATAAGGTATATAACAGAAAACCAAATCCTCACTTCCTCAGAATGGAGAGGTTTGGCTGCTAGTGCTGCTCTAATAAGTACCTCTCCTTTCTTGACTCTGGATCTGTTTTTCTGTGAAGTCTTTGGCACAAATGGGGCACAGAAGTCAGGAGGAGCAAGCAGGCCAAGAAGGAAGGCTGCGGAGTTTGTGCCTTTTTTTCTTTTCCCTTGAAGCGTCTATTTTATTTCCTATTTACTTGTCTCGTGCCTCAGAGAAAGTGCAGACAGCTTGTTTAGAACATCAAAGCACGCTCTGTCTGTGCTTTAATAGTTACTGTCTCTTGTAAAATGACTTTGCAGACAACTCCCTGACACAACTGGTACCAAATTCTGCCTTCAAATATGCCTGTTGCAGCTTTGCTGAGCTACTTCACACAGAATCTGCAGAGATAGCTGTGAATGGCTCCATATGTGCAATGATGCACCTCAGTTACTGCAACAGGGAACATTAATAACTTCAGGGGTCAATCTTTTAGTGGTTTTTCAGTCTGTATTAGATGTGAAATCCAAACTAAGACCCCATCTGGAGTACAGTGTACAGTTCTGAAGGCCCCAACACAAGAAGGACATTGAACTGTTGGAGCGAGTCCACAGGAGGCCATGAAGATGCTCAGAGGGCTGCAGCTGCAAGAGTTGGGGCTCTGCAGCCTGGAGAAGAGAAGGCTTCCAGGAGACCTTGGAGTAGCCTTCCAGTATCTGAAGGGGCCTACAGGAGGGTTGGGGAGGGACTACAAGGTCTTGCAATGACAGGATGAGGAGTAATGGGTTTAAACTGGCAAAGAGGGGAGATTTAAACTGGATGTTAGGAAGAAGTTCTTTCCAGTGAGGGTGTTGAGACTCTGGCACAGATTACCCAGGGAGGTTGTGGCTGCTCCCTCCCTGGAGGTGTTCAAGGCCAGGTTGGATGAGGCCTTGAGTGACCTATTCTAGTGGGAGGTGTCCCTGCCTATGGTGGGGGGTTGGAACTAGATGGTCTTTGACATCCCTTTCAACCTTAACCATTCTATGATTCCATGATCCTGGTTTCAAAGAGAGTTCTGCAAACTGAAGGCTGAATCTTTTTCACTCTTCTGGAAGTACTGAGTTCTTTTACAACAGTATTGCTCACAAGACTTGGTTTAATGGTGATGGAGTCAAACATAAAGGGCTGAGATGCTTCAATGTGCTGGGAAAGTTTCTTTNGTTCTAACACAGTTTTATTTTATTCCAGCTAAAGTAATGTATCAGTACATGAGAAATATTTCACACCATTTTCCTTTGACTATGAGTTTAAAATTAATTAAGACTCACATAAACAAAAGTAGTCTTGCATAGATTGAAAAGCAAAGGAAAGTCTACTATTAAATAATTTTTTTTTAAAAAGACAACATTGCTAGATGGTGGAAAATACAAGGGTCAAGAAACGATCTCAGCCTTTACCAGTGTTGTGTAAGATGATGTTCAGAATCATCAGCTATTGTCTGTAGTTTCCAGCAATGTGACTAACACTGAGAAGAAACTGCAGTCTGAAGGGAAACATAATTACTTGTTTCTATTCCTTTTGGGCACCAGTGCTAAGTCATAGCATGAAGAATAAAAACTCTCCAAGCAACCGGGAACCTTAGAATAAATTAGAATCTTAAAATAACTTGAATCGACCAAAATAATTGATACTTGAAGGCTAAATAAAACATAAGGTATATAACAGAAAACCAAATCCTCACTTCCTCAGAATGGAGAGGTTTGGCTGCTAGTGCTGCTCTAATAAGTACCTCTCCTTTCTTGACTCTGGATCTGTTTTTCTGTGAAGTCTTTGGCACAAATGGGGCACAGAAGTCAGGAGGAGCAAGCAGGCCAAGAAGGAAGGCTGCGGAGTTTGTGCCTTTTTTTCTTTTCCCTTGAAGCGTCTATTTTATTTCCTATTTACTTGTCTCGTGCCTCAGAGAAAGTGCAGACAGCTTGTTTAGAACATCAAAGCACGCTCTGTCTGTGCTTTAATAGTTACTGTCTCTTGTAAAATGACTTTGCAGACAACTCCCTGACACAACTGGTACCAAATTCTGCCTTCAAATATGCCTGTTGCAGCTTTGCTGAGCTACTTCACACAGAATCTGCAGAGATAGCTGTGAATGGCTCCATATGTGCAATGATGCACCTCAGTTACTGCAACAGGGAACATTAATAACTTCAGGGGTCAATCTTTTAGTGGTTTTTCAGTCTGTATTAGATGTGAAATCCAAACTAAGACCCCATCTGGAGTACAGTGTACAGTTCTGAAGGCCCCAACACAAGAAGGACATTGAACTGTTGGAGCGAGTCCACAGGAGGCCATGAAGATGCTCAGAGGGCTGCAGCTGCAAGAGTTGGGGCTCTGCAGCCTGGAGAAGAGAAGGCTTCCAGGAGACCTTGGAGTAGCCTTCCAGTATCTGAAGGGGCCTACAGGAGGGTTGGGGAGGGACTACAAGGTCTTGCAATGACAGGATGAGGAGTAATGGGTTTAAACTGGCAAAGAGGGGAGATTTAAACTGGATGTTAGGAAGAAGTTCTTTCCAGTGAGGGTGTTGAGACTCTGGCACAGATTACCCAGGGAGGTTGTGGCTGCTCCCTCCCTGGAGGTGTTCAAGGCCAGGTTGGATGAGGCCTTGAGTGACCTATTCTAGTGGGAGGTGTCCCTGCCTATGGTGGGGGGTTGGAACTAGATGGTCTTTGACATCCCTTTCAACCTTAACCATTCTATGATTCCATGATCCTGGTTTCAAAGAGAGTTCTGCAAACTGAAGGCTGAATCTTTTTCACTCTTCTGGAAGTACTGAGTTCTTTTACAACAGTATTGCTCACAAGACTTGGTTTAATGGTGATGGAGTCAAACATAAAGGGCTGAGATGCTTCAATGTGCTGGGAAAGTTTCTTTTTAGGAGACTGGATGAGGCACTTAGTGCCATGGTTTAGTTAATTAGAAGGGCTAGGTGATGAGTTGGATTCAATGATCTTAGAGGTCTTTTCCAACCCAGTTAATTCTGTGATTCTGTGAATAAACTCCACAGATCCAAAATCACAGTAAGAATTTGATTGTCATCAGGACATTGTTTCATTGCTTAGAATGTGTAAGCATGTCTCCATTAGCTTTTTTGCTAGCTAGGTAAGGAAAATCAAGAGACTTAGTCAATGAATTATGTCGGCAAGGATCAGCTCCCAGAGCACTACTCCATAAACGCTGAGCAAATTGGATTCTGCAATAAAAGAGAACCAAAAAGCCTTCTGTTTGAATGTATTTCATGTAGCAGTGTTTCAGGAACATAGTTACAGAGAAGGATTTTCACATTGATTTTTTTGGTAATTTGCAGTCCAAGTGTTTATGGAAAAGCAGGATTTATGTTTCAGATGTGAAAATCCTCATGCATTTACATTCTACAAATACAAAAGAAAAGAAAAAGTAAGATACATTTCTTCATGGCTACATTGATGCAAGGCAAGAAGTAGTTTACATTACTCATAGAATTGAACAGCACTGCAAAGACCGTGTAGGTTTAGGCAACATCAGAAGTATCAATCAGTATCATTTCTTTTAAATCTGTTCATAAGGAAAAAAACCATCCCAAAATATATTGCTTTAGCACTAACAGCAGATGTTACAAGGCACATTAAAAACACTTCAAGAAGGAAAAGGGATAGCAGACAGGAAAAAAATCCCAGCCAAATCCACAAAACATTTATCTGCTTAAATACTTCTTCACCTGTCACAAATGAAAAAATATTTTTAAAAAGAAAAATATGGAAAGATAAGAACACTATTCTTATAAACTTAATCAGGAACACAAAATGTCTAGCTCAGGTCGCACAGGAACACATCCAGACAGGCCTTGAAAGTCTCCAGAGAAGGAGACTCCACAACCTCTCTGGGCAGCCTGTTCAGTGCTCTGTGACCTTTACAGTAAAGAAGCTCTTCCTCATGTTCAGCTGGAACTTCCTGTGCTATGGTTTACATCCATTGCCCCTTGTCCTATCATAGGGTGCAGCTGAGAAGAGTTTGTCCCTTCCCTCTTGACCCCCAGCGCCCTCAGTGATGAAATCCCCTCTAAGTCTTCTCTTCACCAGACCAAAAAGCCCCAGGTCCTTCAGCCTCTCATCATAGGGCAATGCTCCAGCCCCTTCATCATCTTTGTAGCCATTTTTTTTCCTTTCATGTATAATTTTGTTGGTGACAATACCAAATATATTACTGCAAGCAGAAGGATGGTGGCTGCATGTAGAACTACACCAGCAAGTGTAGGGCATGTTGTACTTTTCCACACTAAACATTCCTGACATTTTTACTTCCTAAAGGAGTGATGCTCTTTCTTGTCTTCTCCTCCTTACTGTCACCAGTAGTAATAATAATTAATAGCAGTCTTTTGAACTGACATCTGTCACACTTATTGTACAGATGTTCCTCTGAGTTTTCTGTTAGGATTGGATTTGAACAATTTCCTCAAGCTTTTTATTTCCCTTTCAACATACTTAAGATTGCATAGCTTCCTATATTGGAATTTATATCTTATATATGTAGAGGGAGTATACATACAAAGACTAAATGAGAAAAAAAAAAACAAAAAAAAAAGATTGATTTGGATAGGTATAGAGGGGCTAATGGTGCTAAGGACACAGATCCTCAGAAATACTTGTTCTATTAACAAGAGGACAGCTGTTCATTGGGTATTAATAGTATGTTACTCACAAAGTATCTTGCCAGGACCTCCTAGCCTGTGTTTCTTAAATTCCAGACACTCGACTGCTCTCCTACGAAGCATGAGAGGCCTGTGAGTGTTTAGTTTTCAAACTATATAACACCTAGAAAACACACCCAGCGTGGTTTTAGGCAACATCAGAAACTCTGTGCCAGTAAAAGAGAACAGTTTTTGACCCGACCCTGTAATATTTTGTTATCCCTTAAAATTTAGTTGTCTTAATTGTCTTTTTGTTTCTTTGGTTTTCTGGTTGTTTTTTCATATTTGGTTGGTTGGTTTTGTGCATTTTTTGTTTGGTTTGATTTGGTTTTGCAGGTTTTTGTTCGGTTGGTTGGTTATGTGTGGTTTTTGGTTTGAGTTTGGTTTCTAGTTTCATTTATTTGCTGGTTTTGTTTGGTTTTGTGTGGTTTTTAGTTTAGGTTTTAGTTTTGTTTGTTGGTTTGGTTTTGTGCATTTTTGTTGGGTTTTGGTTTAGAATTTTTTTTGGTGTATATTTGTTTTTGTGTGGTTTTGGATTTTGGTTTGGGTTTTAGTTTTGTTTGTTTCTTGGTTTGTTTTCTTGCATTTTTGTTTGATTTTGGGTTTTTTGTTTGTTTTTGTGTGGTTTTGGGGTTTGGTTTGGTTTTTAGTTTTGTTTGCTTCTTGCATTTTTGTTTTGGGTTTGGGTTTTGGTTTGTTTACTTATTTGGTTTTGTGTGGGTTTTGGTTTGCGTTGAGTTTTAGGGTTTGCTTTTTTTTGTTTTGTTTTGTTGGGATTTTTTTATTTGTTCATTTGTTTCATTTTAGTTTTTTGGGTTTTTTTTTTTTAGTTTTGGGTTTCTTTTTTTTTTTTTTTTGTGGGGGAAGAAGGTGAAGAGGTGTCCTGTGGACAAACTAGCTGCTAATTTACACAGACAAGTTCCTGGTAGAAGAAATCCAATTTTCTATTTGAGAAAAAAAATGGTTGTCAGCTGCTTATTTCCTTCTTTTTCATTTTTTTTTTCTCTGTTACAGCTTAGATAATACATCAGGCAAGGGTAATTTGTTCTCATTTTAAAAACTGCATAATAGTTATAATACATGTTAGCAAAAATAATTATATATTCGGGATTAAAAAGATTTGTGTATGAGAAAAATTTAGGAAAGCCAAAAGAACAGTAAAAGGCAGCAAAACACAACCTTTACCTTAGGGGTGCAGAGAAATTATTGTAAGTATTCTGTCCCAGAGGAAAACAGAAGCATGTAAAAAAACAAAATAAAACCATGCCCATTTTTCCCTAATAATGCTGCAGGCTCATAGCTTGCCTTAAACAAGACTTAAGCAGATTTCATTTGTCTAAATTTGACATGATAGTTCAAATACAACACTAAATACAAATGACATATAAATTCTTCCAGCATAGTGCAGAAAACATTGGCCTACAGATTGTGTTCTGCACTCCCTAACTCCAGTCCACTAACCAAAGCAGCTAATTTAAGAGGTTAGTAGCTCTAGGCTCCCTTACAGTCCAGACAGACGGAGACAGACTTTTCTGGGACAAATTGCACCACAGGCAGATGATTGTTTTCTACAGCAGATTGTCTGTATCAGTCCATTTCAGAGGAATTTCAGATTTATACCCATCAGGTCTTACTAGACAGGTGGATTTGGGTCACACTGCTGTTTGCTGATTCTTATTCTGATTTCCAATGCAATTGCTCTGCAAAGCTGCTGCAGAGGTTGACCTTACAGAGGAGGTAGGAACTTGCATAGATACAGGATTAAGTGCTAAGGCTTTCTACTGGCTAACTTCTGGGTTGTTGGGGGTTTTTTTGCTTTCTTCTTTCTGAGGCACTTGATACTTTTTACCATCTGGAAAGTCTATGAGACCTTATTGCTCTCTACAACTACCTAAAAGGAGGTTGTAGCCATGCAGGGGCTTGTCTCTTCTCCCAGGCAACCAGTCACAGAACAAGGAGACACAGTCTCAAGCTGCACCAGGGCAGGTTTAGGTTGGGTGTTAGGAAGAAGTTCTCCACAGAAAGAGTAACTGGCATTTGAATGGGCTGCCCAGAGAGGTGGTGGAGTCACCATCTCTGGAGGTGTTTAAGAGGAGGCTGGATGAGGCATTTAGTGCTATGGTTTAGTCAATTAGAAGGGTTAGGTGATAGGTTGGACTCGATGATCTCAGAGGTCTTTTCCATTCAGGTTAATTCCATGATTCTGAGTTTGTATTTAACAATGCCTGGAGGCCAGTCCCTGGGAGTGCAATATTCCAGCATCTTTTGACGTTCTTGTTTGCAGTCAACATCAGTGCTGGTATGCCAGGGTATATGTTAATGGAAGTTGAACCACTAGAATGATCTTCTTTATTTCTGAGGAAATTAACATATTTTAATGAGGCAATGAAAGCATGGAAACACTCTGGTATTCAATGTGATAGCATGCCCAGTCAGTCAGTCTTGGATGGTTTTTGGCTTGGTTGGTTTTTGTGTTTGTTTGTTTTGGATTGGTTGTTTCTTGCGTTTGTTTGTTGTGTGTTTTTTTGGTTTTGGTTTTGATTTTTTTTATTTGTCTGTTTATTTATTTCCTTGTTTGTTTAGCTTTTAAAAATAATTTTATGTGAATGTTTTCTAGCACTATTTCATAGAATCATAGAATCATAGAATGGCTAAGGTTGGAAGGGATCTCAAAGATCATTTAGTTCCAACCCCCCACCATAGGCAGGGACACCTCCCACTAGAATAGGTCGCTCAAGGCCTCATCCAACCTGACCTTGAACACCTCCAGGGAGGGAGCATCCACAACCTTCCTGGGCAACCTGTGCCAGAGTCTCACCACCCTCACTGCAAAGAACTTCTTCCTAACATTCAGTCTAAATCTCTCACCTGCCAGTTTAAACCCATTACTCCTCGTCCTGTCATTATAAGACCTTCTAAATAGTCCCTTCACAGCCCTCCTGTAGCCCCTTTCAGATACTGGAGGCCACTATAAGGTCTTCTGGAAGCCTTCTCTTCTCCAGGCTGCAGAGCCCCAGCTCTTGTAGCCTGTCCTCATAGCAGAGCTGCTGCAACCCTCTGAGCATCTTCAGGGCCTCCTCTGGACTCAGTCCAGCAGTAATAACAATACACTCTTGTGAGACACATGCAGTTTCCTGAGAAGTGGAGAGAGATGAAGCAAAATAAGGGATTTCTGTTTCAGTGCTTGGGGTACATGACGCCACTTCATTCTATGGCACATGGCCATGCCTCTGTAGAGAAATCTAAACAGAAAATGAGTTTCTTTAAATATGACATCACAGTATTCCCTTTTAAAAAGTATATCCCAGAAATTAAGGATCAATACTCATAAATTCAACGACAATGATTTACTTGCAGAATAAATGTCCACTCCATAAATGTAGCAGACAGGTAGAGTGACTCTTTTGCCAGGTAAAAAGTTATCTTCTGAAGAATCTGCTCACAATGAAAAGAACTGCAAATGTGAGTAGAAAGTTTCACAAAATCATTCATGTACTGGAAGGTTGGACCTGTTTCTGTGCTAGTGTAGGATTTTATTTTTATAATTTGTTACCGTATTTAATGCTAACTAAGAATTCTTCACATACAGAAAAATTCTGATTTCCTCTTGATGAAGTACTCCAGAGAACACAAACTGCCATTGTTTCTAGTTCATCTAAAGTAATGAATTTCAAGATATTTTCTGATTCATCTCTATTCAGAGAGATGCTCCTCTGTCTTTCTTCCAGATCACAGGAGCACAGGATCACAGGATGTCAGGGGCTGGAAAGGACCCAAAGAGATCCTTGAGTCCAACCCCCTTGCCAGAGCAGGACCATGCAACCTAGCTCACGTCACACAGGAATACATCCAGATGGGCCTCAGAAGTCTCCAGAGAGGCTCCATAACCTCTCTGGGGAGCCTGTTCCAGTGCTCTGTGACCCTTACAGTAAAGAAGTTCCTCCTTGTGTTGAGGTGGAACCTTCTATGCTGCAGCTTCCATCCATTGCCCTTTGTCCTATCACAGGGAGCAAATGAGCAGAGCCTGTCCCCTCCCTCCTGATCCCCAGCCCTCAGATATTTATAAACATTTATTAAATCCCTTCTCAGTCTTCTGTTCTTCAGACTTAAAACCCCCAGGTCCGTCAGCCTCTCCTCATAAGGCAGTGCTGTATTCTGGAGAAAAAAGTAGACTGTGCTCATCATGCCAGAACAACAGGTTAATCAGAAATTCAATGGAAAATTATGGGGAAGAAAAGGAAAGAAGGAGCTGGTGTCACAAAAGGACCTGTCATACAAGGATGGCAAGGAGAATGGGAATATCGATGTTCCTCACTGCTCAACAATAAGCTGATTCAAGACAACTGTTTTCTCTTGGNGCACGCTGAGGGGCTGCACCAGACACCTGACACCTAGTGCTAAGCTCCTAGCCCCAGGGCTTTGCTTTGCTCAATCTACTTCAACTTCCGGACCCTGAACAGAAGGAAGATTGAGCAAGAGTTTAAACCAGCCTGGCAGGATTTATACCTACCAGGACTGTTCCCTAAAAGTCACTTTTAGAACTAGAAATCTAGTGATACACATGAACCTAGTTACCCTTAAAATATGAATTCTTCAACCTTTTTTTTAAATTTTTTTTTAATTTTCCCAAAAGTTAAGGCTCTTGCTTGTTCGCATATTTTCTCTCTTCTTATCCTTCCCTCCCCTCCTCCACCCCATGCCCTCGGTCTCTTCTTGAAGGTTATGATGCAGTCAGGTAGACTTGTGTGAAAATCCAACCTTTTTGCAAAGTCTTGACTCAGAGCTGCAGCAGTTTGAAAAAGTGCATGAGGAGAGCTCATCTCATTACCCAGAGTTTAGACAGCTTAATAGAAAATCATACAGGTTTCAGATCCCAGATGATGGGATGAATCTGAATGTGAACAAATCTTCAGGCGGCATCCTGGTGGCCAGTTCCAGGCCAGTAACTCAGGTAAGCAATGACTGAAGAGCTGCACATATTACTCCTCTACTGGCAGTAGGTGGAGATAGCTAAGGAAGCTGGATACCCGTTAAAGCTTTGTTACAGTCACACAAACTACAGTTTTGGATCACTATCTCAAGCTGCTCCCTATTTCATTCCATTTCCAGTTCAAGTTCTCCAAGATCTCTTCTAGCCACACCCAGATAGACCAGAATTGGCATGTCCTCATGAGCAGCTAGCAAGTCACAGCCAGGTGAGAGCAATAGCCAGGGAGACTACTTTACTTTGCCCTTAGCTGAGCATTGGTTGAAGACACATAAAACCTCACTTGGGAACAGAGAAAAATAAGAACAATAAGGTGCTTCAAATACCAAAATCTGAGGCTGAAAACAAGATCCTCAAAGGCAGGATACAAGAAAAACAAAAGCAGCGTCCTTGTTTTGTTCTTTAGGCAATGCTCCATAACCAGTACATTGTAAATCACTCTTGCTTCAGTGAATGAATATCTGATGGTGCCTCTTGCACACCTTAATTCTGAGCTGATACTAGCACACAGTGACACTGGAAAGGGTATCTGTATTGTATAGTGCTTATTTCTGCTAGCCAACAAAACCCAAGAAAAATCTCACAAACATGAAGCTTCTCCCCTCAAACACTGATAACTGGTTTATATTTAATTACATATTTTTAAAAAATGTTATATTTATTTGCTTATTTGCAAGTAAGCAAAGATATTATTTATTTACTGGTATTTTTTCTGAGGAAGCTGCAATCTTTAGTGTCAAGACTTAGGGCTGAACTGGCCACTAAACAAGGGGCAAATGTTCCTCATTAATCCCTCTCACCTCCCAAAGGGGAGGAGAAAGGGAATAAGGGAGAGAGACTTATGAATTAGAGAAGAAAATTAAAACCATTTTAATTAAAATAATAATAATAAAATTAAATATATACAAAACCAATATCAAATCTTCCCTTCCCTGATGGTGGTTAGTCACTGTCACCACTGATGCTGTGACAGGCACTGAGAAAGTCCTACACAGGGTTAAGTGGCAGATGGGAACCAGATTCTGGAGCTCTATTCTGGAATTAGATTCAGGAACTCATCTATAGGGATGAAAGGCAGAATAGATGGAGTCTTCTTTGGATGCCAGCCATTAAAGAAGACAGCTGTACCTTCATGGCCCTTCAGCTTTATACTGAAGATGATGCATTATTATACACGTCAAGTGCTCTGTTCAGTTCTGGGCCCCTCACTTGAGGAACGATATTGAGGTGCTGGAACATGTCCAGAGAAGGACAATGAGGCTGGTGAAGGGCCTGGAGTACCTGGGTCACAAGGAGCATCTGAGGGAGCTGGGGGTGTTCATTGTGGAGAAGAGGAGGCTGAAGGGAGACCTCATCACTCTCTACAACTACCTGAAGGGAGACAGCCTCTTCTCCTTGATGACAAGTGACAGGACTAGAGGAAATGGATACAAGCTGTGACAGGAGGTTCAGGTTGGATATTAGGAAATATTTCTTCACTGAAGGGGTTCTCCAACAATGGATTGTTCTGCCCAGAGCAGTGATGGAGTCACCATCCCTGGGAGCAGTATTCAAACGACATGTGGACCTGGCACTTAAGGACATGGTTTAACGTTGACCCTTCAGTGCTGTGTTGAGGATTAGACTGGATAATTTTCAAGGTCTCTTCCAACTCGGTGATTCTGTACATCGAGGGGAATACCTTACTGGTCATTTTAGGGTCACTTAAACTGCCTGCTCCCCACTGCAGATGTGATCTCTTGCTTTGCACCCCCAATGCAGTATGCAAAGTTTAGCAGTGACCATGGCCTGTATACCAGTTCTTGGCACTAATCCAAAATATCAAATGCTATCAGTACTGGAAGGAGACACTATGAAAACAGGCTACTAATTTCAGAAAGTGAAGTTATTTAGAAGAAAATGAGCTGGAAAGTAAAGAATTAGCTGTGCTCTAACTCAAACCAGGACATGAAGACAATTATAGAGCTTTACATCATTTTCTCATTGAGCACATTGCAGTGGTTTTGCACAATTTTGCCTTTTCTTCTGTAAATGAGTAGGCATTAGGGCATCATTAGGATAACTGATACTGATGAGTCAGATTTCTGTCAAACATGATATACTTAATTTCCTGCTTGCTTGCAGCTATCTGGGTTTTTTACACAATTTGAAAAGTGAATTTAAATGATTAAATTAGGGAAAAAAAAAAATCCCCAAACAAGATCATGGAATAGAATCATAGAATCACCTGGGTTGGAAGGAACCTCTAAAAGTCATCAAGCCCAAACCTCCTGCAGTAAGCAGGGTTACATCTTTGACTAGAGTAGGTTGCCCAGAGCCTTGCTAAGCCTCACCTTGAATATGACAAAATTAGTAGTTATCAAATTTCAACAATTTTGATCACGTTATAACTAATTTATTAATTACTATATCTATATCATTAGTTGCAATTATCTGAGGACTGGGTGTCAAGGCGGGGGAACAGGCTCCTCTCATTTGCTCCCTGTGATAGGACAAGGAGCAATGGATGTAAGCTGCAGCACAGGAGGCTCCAGCTCAACACAAGGGGGAACTTCTTTACTGTAAGGGTCACAGAGTACTGGAACAGGCTCCCCAGAGAGGTTGTGGAGGCTCCTTCTCTGGGGACTTTCAAGGCCTGTCTGGATGTTTTCCGCTGTGACCTGCGCTAGGTTATGGTCCTGCTCTGGCAGAGGGGTAGGACTCGATGATCTCTTTGAGTCCCTTCCAACCCCTAACATTCTGTGATCCTGTGACCCTGGTCCTGGCATTTAAAATCTTCTAGAATCTTCCTGTTAATGAGTATTTATTTATCATCAGTTTCTGTCTTCTTAATAAATATTGTCTGTGAATCAATAATACAATCTACAATGTTTCAATACCTCTCATTTTTTCAAGTTATGCAGTTAAATTTTTTGATAGACCACAAAAGGAAAATATTATTTTTTATCATTTAAAAAAAATAATAATTGGTCAGATACAGTAATTCTTACCTGATTTTGCTGGGTTTATCTGAATGCAAAAATAAAATTGAATTTCCTGTGAATTGTTTATTAAAATGCATTTGCATTTTATTCAGAAGGACAAAAACTATTAAAAAGAAGAAAATAGCAATTTATCACATAATTCACAGAACAGATGCCCCTTTTATATGCTGCCTAATAATAAGTTGGGAAACAAAAATAGCTTGACCTATTAACCTGTAAATCCATCAGTGTCATTGGGAGGGAAAAATGAACAGGAAGCATTGTGTCTAGAAATCTGATTGAAATCAAACTTTTGGCATGTTCTGAGACTTATTAAACCACTATTTTTCTTCCATAATGAAATTCACCTATATGCAAGTTATCAGGAACTGATTAGCATCAATTATTCCTTCAAATATCCAAGAAAGACAAGCCACAGTACAGATAAAGTTCCTCAGAGTCTGCATATTCATAATACCTCAGTGAATCACCAGGAATGACAATACTGCTCTGAATGCTAATGTAGAGCCAACAGATGAGCTGAAGGGCAAACCAACATAGAAATAAACCAGATTGTCCCACCTGAATTCGCTACCCCATTGTAAACACTTCTTGTGCTTTTCTTTTTCCACTCTCATAACTTCATCTCTTATTGTATTTCTTTGGGAAAGAGAAAGAGAAAGAGAAAGAGAAAGAGAAAGAGAAAGAGAAAGAGAAAGAGAAAGAGAAAGAGAAAGAGA
>WBNM01011717.1:840-14344 GCA_013399055.1 Ramphastos sulfuratus | reverse complement strand
TATAGTCCCAGACAGCACCCAAAGCACTTGAAGAGCTGCTGGTGGTGGTATGGTACCCGACGGAGACTTTTGGAGTTTCCGTAGGACTGTGGCAGTCTGGGACTTGTATCTGACCTGATCTCTGTATCTGTATCTGATCTCTGACATGGTCTTGGTCCTTTCTCAGGGTGTCCTTTCCAGGGCTCCGGACTTGGCATGGAGGTTCGCAGGTGTGCAGGCAAGCACAGTGTCTTGCTCTGTGGCAGTAACCTGCTCTTTCTCTCCACACAGGCTGCAGCGAGGTCTCTGTAAGNTCTTTCTCTCCACACAGGCTGCAGCGAGGTCTCTGTAAGAGAGCTCTCCAGCTAGGAGCAGCTTATCACTTTCAACTCACACTGAAGCTAGCTGTGGGTTTCAGGCAGCTTTCAGCAATGACTCTTGCCTTAATGCCTCTCCCTCGTAAACTGAGGCACAGCAAAGTTTCCAGGTAGACAAGCTTGAAACATCAAAGCAAATTTGTTACACAGCAAAGCTGGTTTGAAGCAGCTATGCTCCCTGGTCCCCAAGGCAAAGCAAAGTGAAACATGGCAAAAGCAAGGCAAAATAAGGCAAGGCAATTTGTTTACAGCTTCACTCATTTATCAGTTGCCCAAGTCATGATGGCTCCATTTGACCACAGAGATTCACCAATCAGAATGGCACTTTGCCAAAACTAACCATATTAGGTGAATCTATGTGCTTGCTTTACCCAAATTTGGGAAAGCACAGGCCTATGCATCAGGCAAGTGTATGTAACTTGTTTATCACAAGAGCAGACTCAGTGGCTCCAGGTCTTTTCTCCTCTTCCCTGCGTTGCTCCCAACTCCAGCAGAGGGGATAGAGGAGCCGGGGGGGATCATGCCTGGACAAGCCAGGACACATATTAGGCCTATTTTGGCCTTCCACAACAATCAGTTTAGTTTCTATTCCACTGCAATTTTCCTAATGATTCCTGTATGAATCAGGAAAGAAGGGAAGGAGGGAAAGTCAGAGAAAGAGATTTGGTCTACGTCTTCTTCTCTCTCCATTGATCATACAGAGACAGAATAGGTATTAATATCCTCCCAAGCACTTGACTAAGAGCCTAAAGCCAAATACAGTCACAAGTCCAAGGCAAGGGGTAAGCACTTAGAGTAAGCTTTCTGCACCCTGCACTACCTTCAAGGGTAGGTATTGCTCACAGTTAGAAGGTAGTAGCTGGTAACATCTGTCCTGTCTGAGCCTAAAAGAGCCTAAAACTAGGATTTGGAACTTTCCTTCCTACAGAGCAGGTCTGAGTGTAACAGTACAATGATTGTCGGCAGCCAAGAATTGCTATGATTGTACTCCCAAGTTGCCCATTAGCTGCATTCAAGTTGCAGAAAAGAGCTCTGTAGGGTAAGCTGTTTAAAACCAGCACTCAAAATCCCATAGTGTTTCAAGGCTTTAGATACTCCAATTAAACTGTAGTCATGGTCAGGGGTTATATAATTTAGAAGGAAGGTCAATCAAAGCTCAAACTCAGCTCCTGTCGCTGGCCGTCATCCCAGTAGGTGAAAGGCCTATGGTGGAATGTGCTGGAGAGAACCAACAAATGGAAGACAGAATGATAAATTTAGATCTTGATTTAAAGGAGTGAAGAGGCTGTTGGTTTTGTTTCAAAGCTCTGGTTTTAGATTATAAAGTTTGTATTAAAATATAAAAATACATTTTTAATTGTGTGGGACAAAGTGCAACCACACCTTTCTAAAAATACAGAAAGAATATTGATTGCAGGAGAAAACACTAAAAGACTGTCTTTTTTAACAAACAAAATGAATACCTGTATTTCTGTAATAATAATTCCTGACAGATAATGCTTAATTATTTGAAAGGCAAAGTTAAACAGAATCGTGTTATCCTAGATGTCAAAATCAGTACTGTCTCTTATGTCTTGCTACAATTCTGTTTGATATTGATTCAGGGGAATTTGCTTTGCTTTGACTTCTCTCCCTCTCTTTTTTTAAGGTCAACTCAAATCAAAACATACTCTTGGGATAATGCCCAGGTTATTTTGGTCGGTAACAAATGTGACATGGAAGATGAACGAGTGATCTTCACAGAGAGAGGCAAACATTTAGCAGAGCAACTTGGTAAGAAAAGAAATCTTTATGATTGATTGTGAGGATGCACAAAGTAATGTAATTAATTGCTACAGTAGTTGTAATGAAATTGTTCTCTATACATTCACTGCAAAGGAGTAGTCATAGATCACCTCCCTTTTGTTTCTACAGGCTGAGGTGTGAAATGTCCTGTGTCAGTACTTAACATGTTTCCAGGCATGATTTTATGCTGAGCCATGACATGGCTGTCAGCTTAAAGTGCTCACAAGACCAGTGCTGGAAAAAGTATCTGATAAAACACTTGTTATGCTCCTCCTTAGATAGGAATTGCATATGGCCTTTGTGATAAGCAGCAACATTAAGTATGTGTCTCTATATATTACATATTTAGATAGCTTTAACTGTAGGCAGCTACCTCCTAGATGAGGAAAAAAAAAAAACCAAGAAAAAACCCAACAAACCAGCATAATAAATGAGAGGAGAGCATAGATTAAAGAAGCATTTTATTGAAGATGTGAATTAGACCTATTTGCAAGTTGAGAGCATTTGGGTTGTAGCCTTCCAGTACCTGAAGGGGGCCTAGAGGAAGGCTGAGGAGGGACTATTTACAAGGTCTTGCAATGACAGGACTAGGGGCAATGGGTTTAAACTGACAGAGGGAAGATTTAGACTAGATGTCAGGAGGAAGTTCTTTCCAGTGAGGGTCGTGAGGCACTGGAACACTGGGGTGGTGAGGTTGCCCAGTGAGGTTGTGGATGCTCCATCCCTGGAGGTGTTCAAGCCCAGGCTGGATGAGGCCTTGAGTAGCCTGTACTAGTGGGAGGTGTCCCTGCCTATGGCAGGGGGCTGGAACTAGATGATCCCTGAGGTCCCTTCCAACCTTAGCATTCAAATACAAATATACCAATAATCCAGCCAGAAAGATGCCAAACACAACTCTGACTCCTAACATTCCATGTATTGCACATTTACACAGGTGTGAATAACATGAACCGCTAGTTTGATAAAGTCTTCCTCCAAGAGGCAAATGTTATCTATGCAGAAAATTAAACAGCTGTGAGCATCCGTGATCTTTCTGCCTCTACCCAGCAGCAATATCCTTTCATACCATGCTTTTGAGGTGACACTGGCTACACTAATGGAAAATCTCCCAGAGCATCATTATAATATTCCTGCCTAGCCTGTTGGTTTTGGTGTTTTTTTGTTTTGTTTTGTTTTCCTTTGAATTTGCTGATTTCTGGAGACCATGCTCAGGAGGTGCTGCAAATCAAACCCTGGCATCAATAGGGGTCAATTTCTGTGCTGTACTAGGCATGGGTTTGTCATTATCATTAAAACTGACAATGCTAAAGGCTCAGTCTGGTGAACTTGTACATAACTAAGATCTCCTTGTCATTATTCCTATATAAGTGTTCAGAAAAATGGGCGTTACAAGAATAATGGCATGGGAAACAGAGAAAGATGGTGGCATTTCACAGTATACCAACAGCAATGGATCTCATCCCATGCTGATGCTTCTTAACTTATGTACATTCATAGCTCGCTGACCTTATTTTTGAAAATAATTTTTCTACATGTGCAATTGTTTGTTTTGGTAAATAATTTAATCAGAATGGCTTATCTTCCTATCACATCTGTCTGAACAAGTATTGTGTATGTATAAATGCACACTTCAGGATCACAGGATGTTAGGGGTTGGAAGGCACCTCTGGAGATCATCGAGTCCAACCCAAATCTTGAAAGTATACATTAAAAAAGACCATAGATTAGCCCTCGAAATTTGACAGGTAAGATTTATCAGCAGATTACGTTCAGAAAATTTGTCAACATTTGTGAGTTTCTAAAACTGTTTGCAACAAAACCAAAATGGCTACCATTGCGCCTCCTATATCAGAGGCTATGTTTGCAGAAATACCATTCACATTATATCTAAAATCTGTTCTTCCCTCTGTAAGAATTTATAATATTTATTCATTTTGCTAGGAGCTAGGAAAGTGTATTCAAGGGAGAACTGTATGCAATGGAGAGAAAGATCAAAACAACGTAACTATACTTTTTCCCTAAATCTAAACCAGGCACTAAAATGTCTATCAATAAACATAAATTTGCAATGCAGAGTTTGAAGATTGTTTTTAATTCATGTAACTAGAATTTCTTTTTATTCCTCAAACTATTTTTCTACGGAAAAACTAATGCAGTGAGTTGACAAGGAATCCCCCAAGTCATGAATTTATCAAGACAAGGATCATAGAATGGGTTGGGTTGGAAGGTGCCTTTAAAGGTCATCTAGTCTAACCTCACTGCAGGGACATTTTCAACTAGATCAGCTTACTAAGACCCCCATCAAGCCTGACCTTGGGTGTCCCAGGGAAGAGGCCTCCACCATCTCTCTGGGCAACCTGTTCCAGTGTTCCACCACCTTCATGCTAATGAACTTCTTCCTAGTGTTCAATCTAAATTTGCCTTTCTCTAGTTTCAAACCATTTCCCCCTCTCCTCGTGCTACAAGCCCTTGTAAACAGTCCCTCCCCAACTTTCTTGTCAGTACTGGAAGGCTGCTGGTTTGTTAGGTCTTCCCTATAGCCTTCTCTTCTCCAAGCTGAACAACCCTAACTCTCTCAGCCTGTCTTTGTAGAAGTACTCCTGCCCTTATCAATTTTGTGGTCCTTCTGGACCCGCTCCATCATGTCCATGTTCCTCTTGTGTTAAGGGTCCCAGAACTGGACACAGTACTCCAGGTAAGGTCTCACCAGAGCAGAGTGGCCCAATCACTGCTCTCAGTCTGTGGCACACTTCTTGTGATGCAGGCCAGGATGTGATTGGCCTTCTGAGCCGCAAGTTGGACATGTCCATTTTTTTGCCCACCACTACCCCAAAGTGTTTTTCCTGCACGTCACATCATCCCCCCCAGCCTGTATTGACAAAGAGGATTGTCCTGACCCAGGTGCAAGCCCTTGCTCTTGGCCTTCTTGAACTTCATGATGTTCACCTGGACTCACTTCTCCAGCTTGTCCAGGGCTTTCTGGATGACAACCCATCCCTCTGCCATATCAACAATGCTACTCAGCTTGGCATCATCTGCAGACTTGCTGAGGATGCACTCACTGTCACTATCTATATCACTGAGAAAATACTAAAAAGCTCTGTTCCCTGTACAGACATAGTCACATAACTATGTCTGAACATCGAGCCATCGACCGCTACCTTCTGTATGCAACAGTCCAGCCAATTCCTTTTCCACTGAGCAGTCCACCCATTGAATCCGTATATCTCCTATTTAGAGAGAAGGATGTTGTGGGGAACTATGTCAAAGGTTTTGCAAAAATCCAGACAGATGACATCCATTGCCCTTCCCTTATCCACTGATGTAGTCACTCCACTGTTAAAGGCTACTAGATTGGCAAGGTGGCACTTGCCCTTAGTAAAGCCATGCTGGCTGTCTCAAATCACCTTCCTGTTTTCCATGTGCTTTATCAGAGCTTCTAAGAGGATCTGTTTCATGGTCTTCTCAGGACTAGAGGTGAGGCTGATAGGTCAGTTGTTCCCAGGGTCCTCTTTTCTATCTTTTTTAAAAAGGGGTGCAATAGTTCCCTTCTTCCAGTCTCTAGACACTTCCCCTGACTGCCAGGACTTTTCAAATATTGTGGAGAGTGGCTTGGCAACTATGTCAATTTCCTCAGGACTCAAATAAATCTTACCAAATCACATAGACCTGCATATGCTCAGATTCATCAGATGGTCATGAACCTCGTCTCCAGTTACAGTGGGAGAGACTTCATCCCCCTGGTCCCTATCTTGTGGTCTTTTAACTTGGGAGGTGTGAGGAGAGAGGATGCCAGTAAAGATTGAGGCAAAAAAAGTTGTTGAAAACCTCAGCCTTCTCCTCATCCATTCTTACTAGCTTGCCATTCTTGCTTTATCCCGTATGAGTATGTTTTTCTTCACCTTTTCTTTTCTGATTGACATATCTGAAGAAGCCATTCTTGTTTTTCATCACATCCCTTGCCAGGTTCAGCTCCAGCCACACTCTGAAACTTCTCATGTTGTACAATCAAGAATCAGCTGTAAAAAACAATCCTTGCAAAAAGTGTGGTAGTGAGATAATCATCAAAACTCACTTTTCAGGCTTTAAAGCAAATTTAAATTCCTGGAATTTAGAATTCAATCTTTGTGGAAGAAGATTATCCTCTGTATCCATCTTCACCTACTGTGGAGGTTATCCTTCTAAGTCATAGGTTCTGTGTCTATCCCATGGCCAGATCATTTTATTGGAAAAATTGTGACTGTGATCCAGTGGGTAATTTACTGTGCTCAAACTGCACACACAAATGTTTACATGCTTCCTGTACAGCTGCAGCCCCTTCTTAAATGGGCTCAGAGATGGTGGTGGGAGGTGGTGTAAGGAAAAGCAGAACAAGTTTCCTGAGTTGTAGTAACTGCTCAGGCTATGGCCAGTTTGAAGGGCCCATGTTATGGGACTGGACTGTATTTTCTTTCTCTGATGGTGACTTGATAACATCTCTTGTGGGCAAGTCTTTAACTATTTTTGTATTTTAAGACTTTGCACCCTTAGAATGTCATTGTCTGCAATGTTGATTGCAAGTATAATGTATGAGTGGTGTACAAAGGACATGTGAAACACTCTGTTCTGAAGTGTGGTGTTGTTATCATCCCTGGTTTATTTGAAATCACTGAGAAAATGAATACATGTACATTCTGAGCTAGGTTTTCAAAAGGTCAAAAAGAGCACTGAGCATTTAACCCTCCAGGAAACACACTGTCCTGTTCAGAACAGCATTATGAGAAAATTGTGCCTCTTTTGTGGATGCTGACCTCTTTGAAAAATATGGCCTTCAATTTTATTAAAAACTCTCATCAATCATTTATTCAAACCTCAGTGTTATTTCTCAAGTGTAATACAAATAACGAGCAATAAGGCCTCAAATTATATTTTTTTTAAGCCAAAAGCAGTATCTTTATATTCAATAGCCCTTTCATGACCTTTTTCCTATGAAGTTGTCCAATGATGCCTTTGTAATCATATAAAAATCTTACAGTCTACAACATCCTTCAAATATGCAGTTTGTCTGAGCTATCTGTTTTGAATCATCTGCCTGCTAGTTTTATTTGATGCTTCTGCACTATTATATCCTGAGTGAACAATTATTTGCTGTTACTTGCTCTGTTACATCATTGGTTTCAAAGAGCTCTATCATACCTTTTCTTTTTCTCCAGGCTGAAATTCGCAGACACTTTTATTGTTGCAGACATAAAGGCCATCTCACACCTTAACCATTCCTTGGCACTTTTTGTCAGTGGTGCAGCCTTTCTTCAGGAATTAGTTCATGGTTGTTTAACACAATAGTATCATTGAAAGAGTAACATTAGAATAAGGTGAAAACAGACAGGTTTGAACACCTGCCCATGGTAGGGGGGTTGGAGCTAGATGATCCTTGAGGTCCCTTCCAGCCTTGACAATTCTACAATTCTATGATTCTAAATGCAGTTGAGCCATGTAAAGAAAACTAATTAATATAATGTTAATATTGGCACAAGAATAACAGCAAACAGATTTTAACAAGTTTATATTTACTAATAACAAACAATAACCAAAAAAAAAAAAAAAAGGCGGGGGGGAGGGGCGTGGAACATACTGCTTATGCGTTTTGTCTCCTAATGAATGTTTTCCCTGAGCTCTACATGTATTGACAGTGGAGTGAAACCCCAATATATTTAGCACTCGCATGCTTTAAAGCATTTTAGTCAAAAATGCCTGGAACTTCTTGGAGGCAAAATGCATCCACATTTGCCAGCTGCATTACTCAAACAAATTTTCTGACATATCCATCTCATGCCACCTTAGCTGAGTTCAAAGCTTCTTGCATTCATAAAAGTTCGGTGTCACTTGTCACAATAGAAATAAAAAGAATGACTCATAGATGGCATGGATTTCTTGATTGCTTTTATTCATGTTCTGTGTGATACACTGTGATCTATGGTCTGGAAAAGGATTAGAGGCAGAGGTATGCATGGAGCTTTGAACAGGCCAAGTACCTACACATGCAAATGAGCAGTTGCTGTCTACTGTAGCACACAGTTTCTTCATTTATTTATGAAGTTTTGCTGTGCATGCAAATTCATAACATAATGTCATATATGTTCTTTGGTTGTTACAATTCCTACTTGCTATGCGTGGGCTACAAATTATTTCAACACTCATTAGTTTCTAATTGCAATTGCTACCATTGCAGAGTACATTGTATCTTTAAGGCCAGGGTTACTAAGGTTGTTGCAAAAGTACAATCCTGCTGTAAGTCCAAACCATGCCTGTTGTGCTCATGCTGCACAAGGTACTAGGGCAGTACTGCAAGATCTGCCCAAGTGAAATTCAACAAGGGCAAGTGTAGAGTCCTGCACCTGGAGAGAAATAACCCTATGCACCAGCACAGGTTAGGAGTTGACATACTGGAAAGTAGCTCAGCAGAGAAGGATCTGGGAGTCCTAGCAGACAGCACATTCACTAAGACCCAGCAATGTGCCCTCATGGCCAAGAAGGCACACAGTATCCTGGGATGCATTAAGAAGAGTGTGGTCAGCAGGTCGACTGAGATTCTCCTCCCTCTCTGTCCTGCCCTAGTGAGACCACATCTGGAATATTGAGTCCATTTCTGGACTTCCCTGTTCAAGAGAGACAGGAAACTCCTGGCAAGAGTCCAATGGAGGGCTACAAAGATGATTAGGGGACTAGAGCATGTCTCTTATGAGGAATGGCTAAGAGACCTGGGGCTGTTTAGTCTGGAGAAGGGAAGACTGAGAGCAGGTCTTCTCAATGCATATAAATAATCTAAAAGGTGGTGGGCAGGAGTATGGGGCTGGGCTCTTTCTAGTGGAACCCAGTGATAGGACGAGGGGTAACAGGTACAAACTAAAACACAGGAGATTTCACTTCAGCATAAAGAAAAACTTCTTTAAGAATGATGGAGCACTGGAACAGACTGCCCAGAAAGGTTGTGTAGTCTCTTTCTCTGAAGACTTTCAAATTCTGCCTGGATGTATTCCTGGGCAACTCTATCTAGGCAAACCTGCTTTAGCAGTGTGGTTGGACTAGATGCTCTCGGCATGTCTCTTCCAACCCCTGCTATTCTGATTCTGTGAAATGTCTGGTTACCTTTTCTGTAAGGTCCTGTTTGTCCTATCCCACCTTTTTGGCTTGGGTTGTTTAAAGCTCTGAGAAATTGAGGTATTGTGTCATAGAAATGTTGGCNTATGCACCAGCACAGGTTAGGAGTTGACATACTGGAAAGTAGCTCAGCAGAGAAGGATCTGGGAGTCCTAGCAGACAGCACATTCACTAAGACCCAGCAATGTGCCCTCATGGCCAAGAAGGCACACAGTATCCTGGGATGCATTAAGAAGAGTGTGGTCAGCAGGTCGACTGAGATTCTCCTCCCTCTCTGTCCTGCCCTAGTGAGACCACATCTGGAATATTGAGTCCATTTCTGGACTTCCCTGTTCAAGAGAGACAGGAAACTCCTGGCAAGAGTCCAATGGAGGGCTACAAAGATGATTAGGGGACTAGAGCATGTCTCTTATGAGGAATGGCTAAGAGACCTGGGGCTGTTTAGTCTGGAGAAGGGAAGACTGAGAGCAGGTCTTCTCAATGCATATAAATAATCTAAAAGGTGGTGGGCAGGAGTATGGGGCTGGGCTCTTTCTAGTGGAACCCAGTGATAGGACGAGGGGTAACAGGTACAAACTAAAACACAGGAGATTTCACTTCAGCATAAAGAAAAACTTCTTTAAGAATGATGGAGCACTGGAACAGACTGCCCAGAAAGGTTGTGTAGTCTCTTTCTCTGAAGACTTTCAAATTCTGCCTGGATGTATTCCTGGGCAACTCTATCTAGGCAAACCTGCTTTAGCAGTGTGGTTGGACTAGATGCTCTCGGCATGTCTCTTCCAACCCCTGCTATTCTGATTCTGTGAAATGTCTGGTTACCTTTTCTGTAAGGTCCTGTTTGTCCTATCCCACCTTTTTGGCTTGGGTTGTTTAAAGCTCTGAGAAATTGAGGTATTGTGTCATAGAAATGTTGGCTGGAAGGGGCCTCTGGTGATCATCTAGTATGATGTCCCACCAAAATCTGCCTTTCTCACAATTCTGTCCATCTGTTTTCAGGGCAATGCTCTTCCCATTGGATTTTCTGTGCCTCCATGTTTTGTACACTCTGCCATCTGGGGTCATTTGTTGCTGGGTGCATCCAGTACATCAGAACCTGCCTTAGGGTGTGCACTTTTCTGCTTTCTAAATGTATCCTGGCATACTGTCTCTCCCAAAGGCCACAAACCAATGTCAGAAAACAAAATTAAACAGGCCCTTTCTGGGTGAGCTCTCACATTTCCCTTCTGCAAAGGCTGGCAGAAGTCAGCATTCACGCTGTGCTCATGGCAGCTGCAAAGGGCTTTGAATGCTGCATTACCTCAGTGTTAACTGTGCCTAGGCCTTGAGTGCATCTCCACAGCTTATCAATCAGAATGGTAGCCATTTTACACCTCAGATTTTAACACACACCTTATTTTGCATATTCTGGATGGGACACTGACACACACACACCCTCACCATCCTTTTTTCTTCTTATCTCTTTTGGGGGATTTCTTCCTTAAAGTTTTCATTTTCATCTTCTTGGTTTCTTTCCTGCCCTTGATTTACAGTGCTTTGAAAATAAATTCCACCAAACATGAGAAGAACATTTCATATATCAAATCAAAATCAGCTTGCTTTGTCTATTTTGTTTTAATTTCTTGGCTCAAGGCATGTACGTACATAATAGTTGCGCTGGGGAAGTGCCAGAGTCCCGATTCAGGGATGTTTAGATTTCTTCAGATTAAACCCATTTGACACCACAGCAGGTTGGAAAGTAGAGGATTTGTCAGTGTAGTGTGCCTACAGAGGGTGCAATTCAGCATCCTGCACTTCTGTCTGATCTGACCAAGCCTCAAAGACCAGGTCTGCTGCTGAGATAGGGCCTAAACACAAGCAGTTTCTGGATCCTACCAGAGCTGGGGTACAAGACAGCAGTTCTACAGCATCAGGATAGGAGTGAAGCTTCACTTGCCTTGGTGCATGAACCCTTTGGGGTAATAGGAATGTTAGACATATTTGAGTACACTTGAGATACGAGGCATCTGTGAATTTATACATTTTTGGGGGCTGTAATTCTGTCATCTAATTGGATCAAGAATTAGTACACAGTTTACTGGAACTCTTTTGCCTCTGTAACTGGCTGGAGGCCATAGTGCAGAAGGCAGGGTCACCAGCAGCCTTGGAAGCACTGACATACGGCTGCATCTAACTTTACATTAAAAATTAAATGAACATGCCTGTTCATAGTTCCATCCCTCACTGTGTTTTAGGTCCTTTTGAAGGGTCTAAAATGACAGAGGAAAGAGACAAATTGACAGAATGACTAACAGCAGTCTTCTATTTAGTTATAACAGACGCAGGGATTGGCAGAGCAATTCAAGGCTACTGTCTCCAAGATATTTTCTCCACAAGGGATATGCCAGCCTGATATTACTTTCATGCGCTTGGAGCTGAGTTACAGGAAAGTCGCTAGTGACAATGAGAAGCAAGTAATTGTATTTGCTCAACAAATGTCTCATGTGAAAAAAAACCCAAAAAATATTTTGCCAAGAATCTAATTTACTGCCCAAATGCACTCATTTAAAAGGTATTTAAAAACCTCAATCAAAATCATTGCAACTGGAATGTATATGGAAATCACTTATTCTGAAATACTGGAAAAGATGGCATTTGCTAGAGCATCACCAATAACTGCCTCTCACGCCTGTAGGCTCTGTCACAGAGGGAAGTTGTTTTCTGGGATTGTGCGTTTGTTTGTTTTTTACATAAATTTGGCCATTTTAAAGGTCAGATAAATATCTTAGCATTTCCATTAACAATATTTACACTAGCTCTATCCAGAATAGTGCTAAAGCACTGCTCTTCACTGAGATAATACTAGCAAGACCCTATTTTGGAGCCTAATGTTATTTTCTTTTCTTAACATAGTCCAACCCTGGACTTGTTTAGAGAGCAGAGGTCCTATCCAGACAGCCTACAGTGTACAGAATAAGGTAACCAGGTCTTTTTCAAGTGCAGGAGATGTTTCGAAGAATAACAATAGTGACCAGCTACTTTCAGCAGTTTCCTAGGAGAGATGACCTTTTGCACATCCTGGCCTTTTACATATTGCCATGTTACAAAAGGAGCAGTCTCTTGCAGACACTTCTTACTCTGACTTTTCAGTATCCTACTACTTCTCAAAATACTGTTCTGAACAGTGCACTGACAGAAGCATCACTAAGGATCACAATTCAAGCTCATCTCAAGAATAGTTACTGTGGGAACACAGCTTTATATCTGTTATAAGATCATGATAAATAAAATTATCTTGGACAAACAATCTGAAAACAGAAGATCTTCCTGATCATCTCTGGAAATATTAACATAGCTCTTGTCTGTATTGTTCTTGTCATTGTGCTTAAAAACTGCTAGCTCGTGTGTTTTCTTGATGTCACATTTTCTCATGAAGATTGGAGAGTACAGAATATTCTTCTCTTTCCATATGGCTCTCTGTTGGTTTTTTTCTCCTTCTTACTTTTCAAGAGCAAGCATAAACAAGTATTAACGAGCATTGATGAAGGAGCCTTCGTACAACCAGTTCAAATGTGAGGCAGAGAAGGAACAAAGCCAGAAATTCTGGCTCTTCATGTCTTCCAAGGCAGCTGTCTAAACTGCTCTGTGTGCATTATAGGTCACCAGGCAAACAGCATCATGCCTGTGTCCTGACTGGCCCCTGCTGTTGCAGAGCTCTAAGGGGAGCTGCTGCTGAGACCTCAACAGTTTTGTTTCTTGTTTGACTTGGGGAACTACCGACTTGTCAGTCTGACTTCAGTGCCACAGAAGGTCCTGAAACAGATCTCCACCATTATGCTTGTCCATGGCATCAATAAGTGCAGTCTGCACCCTGAAGGGCAGGTGCTGCTTGACAGAACTGATCTTCTGTGACAAGGTACCTGCTTAGTGGATAAAGGAAAGGCTGTGGATATTATTTATCTGGAATTCAGAAAATCTTTTGACAATGTGTCTCGCTGCATCCTCCTGGAGAAACTGGCTGCTCATGGCTTGAATGGATTTCAATGGGTTAAAAACTGGCTGGATGACCATGCCCAAGACTGGTGGTGAATGGAGTCAAATCTAATTGGTGGCTAGTCACAAGTGGTTTTCTTCCAGACTCAGTTTTGGGGCCAGTCTTGTTTAATAACCTTATCAATGATCATAGAATCATAGAATGGTAAGGTTGGAAGGAGACCTCAAGGATCATCTAGTTCCAACCCTCTGCCATA
>WBNM01011716.1:36356-47417 GCA_013399055.1 Ramphastos sulfuratus | reverse complement strand
CAGCAGAATTTGCCCTCTAAGGAAGTAATAGGACTCAATGGTGGACAAATATTCCTCCAGCAGAATTTGCCCTCTAAGGAGGTAATGGGACTCAATGGTGAACAAATATTCCTCCAGACCTCACCCTGCCAGTACTAGACCAGGATTCTCTTTCCCAGGCTGGTGCCTGCTGCACGCTAGTACAATACTCCTTGTTTGAATACAACTCCAATCTCTTCTGACACTGAATACCACGGCCTCTGTTTGCACAAGTTATTCCTCTTCAGGTCAAGAATGTGTCAGAGAATAATGACTTTCCCACCAATGAGTAAGACTCTTAGTCACCAACCCAAGTGAAAGCTAAGGCAGCAAAATGAAATTGTAAGAGGAAACAGAGGAGTTAATCTTTAAAACAGAGAAATGTGTCTTTTCCAGTAAATTCATGTTGTTTAAATTCTGTACTTCAGTTTATTGTCATCCTCCTTCATCCCCCCTCTTAAGAAGAGATGGTGTGCACTGGTAGGCTCAGGCTGACAAAGTAAAACAGCAGAAGAACTAACACTTGGCTGCCTTTACAGTAGTAGCCCTAGGAAAGAATTACTAATGTGTGACTTTGTTCCAAAAACTTAAAGTATTATTACTGCCTCAGAGATACTGGCTCATACCTGTTACCTGCCTACAGCACAGTTTGTTTAACTCAGCGGCTTGCTGTAAAGTAAAATGCCACACAGTGGACATTTAACTCATTGTGGATTAAACTAAGACATCGCAGGATCTACTGGAAATCATTATTTTCAAGTAATACTAAATAAATTAGAAACCCCCCCCCCCCNTTGGTTGATGAAAAGTTCAACATGAACCTGCAGTGTGCACATGCAGCCCGGACAGCAACCAAGTCCTAGGCTGCATCAAGAGCAGTGTGGCCAGCAGGGCAAGGGAGGGGATTCTGCCCCTTTACTCTGCTCTCATCAGACTCCACCTGGAGTATTGTGTGCAGTTCTGGAGCCTCGAACACAAAAAGGACATCAAACTGTTGGAGAGAGTCCAGAGGAGGGCCATGAAGATGGTCAGAGGGCTGGAGCAGCTCTGCTGTGACGACAGGCTACAAGAGTTGAGGCTCTTCAGCCTGGAGAAGGCTTCGGGGAGACCTTATAGTAGCCTTCCAATATCTGAAGGGGGCCTACAGGAAGGCTGGGGAGGGACTATTTACAAGGTCTTGTAATGACATGACAAGGGGTAGTGGGTCTAAACTGGAAGAGGGGAGATTGAAACTAGATGTTAGGAAGAAGTTGTTTGCAGTGAGGGTGGTGAGGCACTGGCACAGGTTGCCCAGGGAGGTTGTGGTTGCTCCCTCCCTGGAGGTGTTCAAGGCCAGGTTGGATGAGGCCTTGAGTGACCTGTACTAGTGGGAGGTGTCCCTGCCTATGGCAGGGGGTTGGAACTAGATGATCTTTGAGGTCCCTTCCAGTCTTACTATTCTATGATTCTATGCCAAGGTGGCCTGGATCCCATTTTGTACCTTATTGATTTGTACTGAGCCCTCTCCATATCAGAGGATGCCATATGCCTACTTACTGTGAGAACATAAACACACCTGATAAAATTTCAGATGACGGACAGCTATAGATTAGCAGAGTTCAAGTGAAGTCACTGATCCTTTAAGGGATCTTGTAAGCCATGTTGTAGTTGTCCGTTTCTCTTCGAGCTGTCCCTAAACCAAAGAGTCACATTCATAACCTCTGCTTCCTTTCTTCTTCCATTCTCTTCTGAATGTAGTCTTCCATGCAGGCTGCTGCACTTGAAGCATGTCTATGTTCCCTTTTCATGTAGAGTTCAAATCTTTTTTTCAACTGTGATCAAGGGCTGTCATCAAAATGATTTCTCCTTTTTTTAGGTTGACTTGAAAGTTATGTTGACATACATCGAATTTGGGCTCAGAGAAAGATTTGCTAAATAAGAAATCCAGCCCATGTGGTCAGGTTTTCCTGCTTATAGAGCAGCAGCAGCTTTCACAGTGTGGAAAAACTGTCCCTCCAAGTTTTTTCTGGAGACAGGAAAAATCCTTAAGCCAAAGAACAGATGAACCAGGTGTTCACAGTGAGGCTTAAAAACAACCTGAGGTACTCAGGAGTAGAGTGCAGGGAGGCTTAAGAGGAATGTAAAATGTAAACCCAAGCACAAAAGGGAGCAGAGAGAAAAAAGTCATAACTGAGAACTCCAGTTTACATGAAAAAAAAATGCAGATTAAACTAAACTGAAAAAACAATTGAAACAAAAAAACCCTCCAGGTGTCTCCACAAAAGAGAGACAGAAGTCAAAATTTATCACAAAGAAACATCTTCAGCTATCCTCATCTCAGGAGGTCACTGTCTGAACCCCAAACCAGAATATGGAGAGGAAATAGGTACAACAAAAAGTGCACAGATGTTGTGTTTATTAATGCACCACCATAATTATTCTGTTGGTGAAAGCAGTGTGGAGCTATATTGAAAAACTTTTTAAAGCCATGAGTCTTGGCAAATTTCTTCTGTATTACTTACACAGTGAACTCATGAAGCAGAAGCTGCAGAAAAATGGCATGCTTATGTTTGCTATGAGGGCACCACAACTAGCCTTGAGCAAGGAGACTGTGTGTCTGGTGAAGGTCTGATGTGAAGATGGCATTTCCTGAAGAGAGCATGATAGAATGGCGTGAAGGCAAGAGAACAGCTTTTTTAAAGTTAAAAGGTAAAGTGACACATCTGTGCCTCCTGGCAGTGCCAGCAGTATGTTGCTGAATCCAGGGAAAGTTTCTTCTACAGAGCTGGGCTGTTGGCTGTCAGCCTCCTACATCCTATGTCTGAGCTGAGGCTGTGACCCTCAAGCATGCCTAAGCTTTCCATGCAAAGAGTCTTACCAGTTCTGGTGGAGATTGACTTCTATAGTTGGAAACAATCCACCGCATTCTGACTTTTAGAGTCACAGTTAAAGAACTGGTTTGATACATGGGAAAACAACGCACTTAAATATGGACAGTGTAAGACAGTCACTGCTTCTGCTCCAGGAGTTTTTCATACTCTAATGTTTGCTTGCTCAGCATAGCAAGCATAGGATTGTCTCACTGCCTGTCTCTCTAGAGCATTAGCAAAGTCAAAGTCCTCCCTTCCCCGTCAAGTAAAGGGCAAATCCACACACAAAGAGCTATACTAGGCAAACCTCTGTCAAAGCAGATCAAAACTGGATGACAAGTTGGTATTGCTGTCTAGGAGACTGGTTATGCAAATGTGTGAAAGCACCAAAGCCCCTATCAGGGAAGGCCTTCTGCAGCTTCTTTTCTCCTGAAGTACCTCCCAGGATATAGAAGGCTCTAAGAGGCCAGGCTAACAGCCTGGAAAGAGGGTACAGTCATCTTTCACACAGTAAACTCTCCTTGAGCATCTCTAGTCTTGCACACCTAACAGTTATTGAAACAGCTCTCAGACCAGAGATGGCTCACATCTGGTGAGCTCAGCTCTCACAGCTGAAAACAGCTGTCTGAGTCGACAGTCTCCAGAATGGTTACAGCCCAGCCAAAGCGGCAAACAATGATTAAGTTTGCAGACCTCACCACTGTTCTGTGAAGAGAGAGTGCATGCTGCACCCTTGCTGAGCTAAGCCATGTGCTCCACGACATAAACAGATCAGGGGCTTGGTCAAAACTCTTGGCAGGAGCCCCCAGAGGAGTAATTTTTGATGATTTTCAGCACAGTGTGGAGCTTTGATGTCATTCAAGTGATGTCAACAAGTATGAAAAAAGACTGTGGTTGTCATGGGTGCAGTTGTCATAGGGTCTAAGATAAGCAAATCTCCCAGCTGCATTTTGGAGACAATAACAATAAAATTAAAATATACTCAGTGGGATTTGAGCAGGTAACTGGCATAGGCTTCCCATGGACACCTGAGCTGTAGCTTATGAGTTTGCAGAACCTGAAAGGTGTATTTGTTGAGCTGACACACTGCTTCAGGTCTGTGCCATTTTTAAGCTGCTCCTCTCAATCCACAATTTCCAATCAGGATGTTGTATAGAAAAAAATGTAGAAGTCAATTAATCAATGTCATGATAAACTATGAAAAATAAGCTTTTGGCTACAAGCTCACTATCCATCCTCAAGTCCCTTACATTTCAGAATTTCCCAAATTCCTTAAAAGCACAGATGTTTTAAGGCAGAGCATGTATCAGCTAAATAACTGGAAGAGCTCTTCTGCATGCTTTCACTGAGATACTCTGTAGTGACAAGTTTGTCCTTTGGGCAGTTAATACATCTGTGTGCCAAGAGTGTCTCAACAAAAAGAGATAGTAAAAGAGGTACTAACTTGTAGCAATGTGTTCAAAGGCGAAGTCATGTAAGTGCTCTAGGAAGGGCACTTTCCTCATGAATTCATAGTTCACATGAATAAACATGCTTCCATTTTCTCTTTTCCTCCCTAGCTGAACCTGAGCGCCTTAAAGTCTGACTTTGGCTCATCTGTCACAGGTAACGAAAACATAACATTTGGGTTGAAATCCTGACTTCAGCACAGATTTTTTTTGCTATGACCTTAGGTATCTCCTGTATTTTCCCTTTTTCTATTACAGTTGCAATTTCAGAACACATTTGTGCAAGGATATTGCACGGCTTCTTTATAATCTGGCTCTGATTTTAGGGTGGGCATTAAGCTACACTATCACAAAAACTGTTTGCTTTTTCTGATTTATTTCCTGACTCAGCAATTTGATAGTTTTCTTTCCTGAAAGACATGCAATGTGAATATCTGGCAGACCTCATCCATTTCTCAAATGGAACAGCTTTAGCCATGCAACAATCTGACCTGCTTCACATGAGAAGAAAAGAAAAAAAAAAAAGAAAAAAAAAAAAAAAAGAAAAAAAGAAAAAAGATTGCAGTTAAACACAACTTGTGCTCAGAACAAACCCTCCTACCGAATACTTCACCACTGAGAAAATCAGTTCATGGCCAGTAGAGGGCATTTGACTTCAAGAGTTCTGCTTNGAGTCTTACCAGTTCTGGTGGAGATTGACTTCTATAGTTGGAAACAATCCACCGCATTCTGACTTTTAGAGTCACAGTTAAAGAACTGGTTTGATACATGGGAAAACAACGCACTTAAATATGGACAGTGTAAGACAGTCACTGCTTCTGCTCCAGGAGTTTTTCATACTCTAATGTTTGCTTGCTCAGCATAGCAAGCATAGGATTGTCTCACTGCCTGTCTCTCTAGAGCATTAGCAAAGTCAAAGTCCTCCCTTCCCCGTCAAGTAAAGGGCAAATCCACACACAAAGAGCTATACTAGGCAAACCTCTGTCAAAGCAGATCAAAACTGGATGACAAGTTGGTATTGCTGTCTAGGAGACTGGTTATGCAAATGTGTGAAAGCACCAAAGCCCCTATCAGGGAAGGCCTTCTGCAGCTTCTTTTCTCCTGAAGTACCTCCCAGGATATAGAAGGCTCTAAGAGGCCAGGCTAACAGCCTGGAAAGAGGGTACAGTCATCTTTCACACAGTAAACTCTCCTTGAGCATCTCTAGTCTTGCACACCTAACAGTTATTGAAACAGCTCTCAGACCAGAGATGGCTCACATCTGGTGAGCTCAGCTCTCACAGCTGAAAACAGCTGTCTGAGTCGACAGTCTCCAGAATGGTTACAGCCCAGCCAAAGCGGCAAACAATGATTAAGTTTGCAGACCTCACCACTGTTCTGTGAAGAGAGAGTGCATGCTGCACCCTTGCTGAGCTAAGCCATGTGCTCCACGACATAAACAGATCAGGGGCTTGGTCAAAACTCTTGGCAGGAGCCCCCAGAGGAGTAATTTTTGATGATTTTCAGCACAGTGTGGAGCTTTGATGTCATTCAAGTGATGTCAACAAGTATGAAAAAAGACTGTGGTTGTCATGGGTGCAGTTGTCATAGGGTCTAAGATAAGCAAATCTCCCAGCTGCATTTTGGAGACAATAACAATAAAATTAAAATATACTCAGTGGGATTTGAGCAGGTAACTGGCATAGGCTTCCCATGGACACCTGAGCTGTAGCTTATGAGTTTGCAGAACCTGAAAGGTGTATTTGTTGAGCTGACACACTGCTTCAGGTCTGTGCCATTTTTAAGCTGCTCCTCTCAATCCACAATTTCCAATCAGGATGTTGTATAGAAAAAAATGNAAAAAGAGAAAAAAAAAAAAAAAAAAAAAAAAAAAAAAAAAAAAAGAAAAAAAGAAAAAAGATTGCAGTTAAACACAACTTGTGCTCAGAACAAACCCTCCTACCGAATACTTCACCACTGAGAAAATCAGTTCATGGCCAGTAGAGGGCATTTGACTTCAAGAGTTCTGCTTACTGCTTTGATTGCATAGAATAGTAGAAGTGTTTCATATATATATATAATTTTTAAAAAGACCCCTAAAATCAGTAAGACCAGCTGCTGACCTAACACCACAATGGCTGTTGAGCCATCTTGAACTAAAAATAAATAAATCTACCCTACATTACTAAGAATTCATGCCATTAGTGGTTACTTTTGTGCTGTACCAGATGTTTAAACTTTTAAGTTCCCTTTTAAGTATGCCTAGCCTAAGAACACGGCAATGAAACAAAGATTTACTGGTTCATCTTTTCCAGAATTATCCATTTCCTGTCTTCTAACATCAAGATAAGCTGGAGCTTTACCGTACCAACATTCAAGTAAAAGGACCACCTACAAAGGTACTTGCTTGTCCCATGTTACAGGTGGTTACATGCTTCTTTGATCTGGTGTAGTTATTCCTTTTCGTGTTCATTGTTGTTTGTTAAAATCTTTAAAGTGATGAGTGTGTAGGGGTTTTATTATAATCTCAAAGCTGAAACTAGGGGGAAATCTGCACCCTTGTAAATGGCTGTAATCATTATAAATCATTCTAGTAATTAAACGAAGCACAAGAACACAAGTATGTGAATGTTGCTTTCTACATTGTTGACAGTGAGTGGAGGAAAAATACACCTCAAAAAAGTGTACACTTTCTCAATACCAAGGGGAAATGTTACCCTATAGGTGAAGGATGAAAATTGTGGGTAAATGGCAGAGCTGGGTAAAATATCTAATCAAAAGAAACACCTTAGTTGGTGAAACTGCATATTTCAGGATTTCACATTGACTTTTCCTGAACGTTTTGCTTCTCATTTAAAAACATTGAAATGACATTCTAAGGGAAAAATCCCTACCTTGCTTTTATATACCAGAAAGCAATACCAAAAAATTTGAAACTTTATTTGGGTCCCATTGACACTAACCACAAATTATTTCTGACGCTCTTCAAAGTTCTAGCATTTTCCTTCCCCACTGGATTTGCTCCTGATAATGATGGTAACAGTAAACCCAAAGAAATATGCTTCCAATTCCCTTATTGACATATTTTATGTGTTAATGAAAACTTACAGCTCAATTGCCATTGACCTAAGAAAATCCTCTGGATTTGTGCCATTCTAAGAAGAAGTTTGGGCCCTTAATACAGCTGCAAAAAAGTGCTTGGCCTGTGTTTCTAGAAGTGTCAGATCAGCAGCAGCTCAAGCAAAAGCTAAGAGCAGACCCAGGAAACCAAAGAGTGGGAATGGGAACATGTTTGTGACATGGATCACATTTCTTGCCAAAGCTGGTTTTGCAAATGAGTTTAGGACAGCTTGGGTTACTTTGATAAGTGATAGCTGAAATAAAGCAAAGAACTTGTAATTTCAGCATTTTATAGCAGATTTGTATTTTTGAGACTCTTGTAGATACACAAATCAGTGAATGACAGTAGAAGCTTAATGTTAGATGTTTCACAGAACCATAGCATCATAGAATCAGTTGGATTAGAAGGGACCTTTAAAGACCATCTAGTCCAATCCTGCTGCAGTGAGCAGGGACATTTCCAAATAGATCAGGTTTCTCAGAGCTTGAATGTGTTTTGAGATGGGGTCTTTAAACCTCCCTGGGCATTCTGTTTCAGTACTGCACCACTCACACAGCCAACTTCTTCCTAATGCCCAGTCTAAACCTACCCATCTCTAGTTTACCATCAAACCATTGCTCCTTGTCCTGTTGCTACAAGCCTCTGTAAATAGCCCCTCTCTAGATTTCTTGTAGGCCCCTTCATGTGGTGGAAGACCTCTATATGGTCTCTTCAGAACCTTCTCTTCTTCACTCTGAACAATCCCAACTCTCACAGCCTGTTCTCATAGGAGAGGTGCTCCAGCCCTCTGGTCATTTTTGTAGACCTCCTCTGGACTCAATCCATCAGGTCCATGTCCGTGTTGTGTTTGGGCCCCCAGAGCTGGGCACAGTACTACAAGTGAGATCTCACCAGAGTAGAGTAGAATGGAGGAATCATCTCTTTTGATTTGCTGCCCTCACTTCTTTTAATGCAGCCCGGAATGCAATTTGCCTTCTGGGCTGCAAGTGTGCATTGTTGGCTCATGTCCAACATCTCATCTGTCAGTATCTCTAAGTTCTTTTCTGCATGTCTGATGATGTTAAAGATGGAAACCAGAAAAACAACAAATACACTAACCTATTGAGGAAACAAGCACTTTGGTTTCAGCATGACGCAGAAAAGTCCCTCAGACTGCACCTAAGTAGGTGAAACTGGTAACTGACATGGTTCAGCAATACATGCAATTTTGCAAGCCAGGAAACCCAGTCATATGAGGTGATGATGGTAACATACATTAAGGTCTATATCATGGTGTTTTCAGCAGAAGCTGCCATGCCTTTCATAAAGAAAGCATTTGTTCAGTCAACACTGGCCAGACAAAGAGGTAAAGCTAGCTGGAGGAACATCTAAGGTCTGTCTTCTGCAATAATTCAAAGTCCATTACTATAATGGCTTGTTCCTGACCTAGATTATACTACAGCAAAACTTCCTCTGAAAAAAAAAAATACATTGTATGAAATCACATGGTCTGGAAACCTATGGTGCATCTTTAAATAGCAGAAAGGTCTACTCATTAGCAGATGAAGTAACATACTGGTTAGTCAAGACAAAAAATATTTGTGAAGTACTTTAAGTAATTACATAGTACTACTAATTTGAGTGGATGCTGGAGACAGTGGTGAACAAGAAGCTGGACATGAGCCAGCAATGCATACTTGCAGCCCAGAAGGCAAATCACATCCTGGGTTACCTCAAAAGAAGCATATGCAGCAGGCTGAGAGAGGAGATTCTGCCACTTTACTCTGTCATAGTGAAACCTCACCTGGAGTACCATGCCCAGCTCCCCCAACACAAGAGGGACATGGACCTGGTGGAGTGGGTCCAGAGGAGGGCCAAAAAGATGACCAGAAGGCTCAAGCATTTCTCTTACGAAGACAGGCTGAGAGAGTTGAGGTTGTTCAACCTAGAGAAGAGAAGGCTCCAGGGAGACCTTATAACTACATTTCAGTATCTGATGAAGTCTTTCAAGGAGGCTGAGGAAAGTCTGTTTAGAAGGGCTTGTAGAGATAGGATAAGGGACAATAGTTTTAAACTAGAGTAGGGTAGGTTTAGGTTGGACATGAGGAAAAAGTTCTTTACAATAAGATTGGTGAAATACTGGAACAAGCTGCCCAGGGGTATGGTTGAGGCCCTGCCTTGGAAGCATTCAAGATCAGATTTGATGTGCCTCTGGGCAACATGATCAGATTGAAGTGTCCCTGTTCTCTGCAGGGAGGGTTGGTAAATGTGACCTCTGAGGGTCCCTTCCAACCCGATGCAATCTGTCAGTCTGTGAATCTGTGTAAAGAGGTTCCCTTATGTACTATAGCATTGCTTTGACCTTTGACCATCGGTTTCATCTTCAACAATCACACTTCTTTTTGTGCATGGCTATGCTACCAAAAATCTACCACAAAGCACTACCGGTGGTATTAGCTACACCTTCACATTCCTTAGTGGTTTTACAGACTTCGTTCAGTGCTGCCATGCACCTGTGTTAAGTGCCTAAAAGCCCAAAAGCCCAAAGATGCATGGCACTACAAAAAATAATCATATAAAGAAACTTCATCTCTAAAATCACCAGCACCTTCTGCACAGGTAAGTTGTATCATGGAAGAACTAGAAAAAACATAAAAATAGTCAAAATGTGGGACAGCTTTCATAAAAGCAGCAGTTTAAGACTTCTTGAAAATAATTTTTGAAAAGAGGGATGAAGGAGGATAGATATGATAGAGATGTAAAATGATGGATGACAGATCTCATCATACAGGGGTAGTATTTTTTCACACATATTAGAAAAGTATCTAGAAGTTAGACAAATAAACTGAGAAATAAAGAAAGGATTTATGGTTGATATTAATTTCTGAAGTTCTGTGTTTTATATGCACTAGCAGGATTTGGGGTGAAAACATCTCAAAAATATGTCATTCCTGGTTATACCTAGAAACCTCACAGTTAGTAAACATGACAGTGGTCAGAGAAGTCACTGTAATAATATATTACTTTTGCTGACAATCCTTTTTCATCCATTTTGATCAAAATTGTTGCCCCATTCTGAAGGAGAAGGATTCACTGTTCCTCTGAACAAGATGCTGAAGTACCAGAGGTGTGTGTGACCAGTATGTCAGCATGTTGATGATTTAAAAGTTTCTGACTCTTACAACTAGTGAAAGAAAATGACTCTGTCTTAGTGAGATAATAGTTGGACTGCTGTACTTGGTAAACTGGAGGCTGACCAAGCAGTTGAAATGTGTAGAGACATTGTTCCCATTTTCCTTTCTTCATCTATCTACATTGTGAAGAAGATAAAGGAGGGCAAAAGCTCACCTTTCTGAAGTACAGTAAGAATACTGTTGAGAGAAGGGCAAAAATGGTCTAGGAGGCATTAGGGAAAGTTTGCTTTTTTTTCTTTTTTTCTTGTGTTGGATTTTCCTTTAATCTTCCCTAAACTTTTCTCATGCCTTTTCTCATGAATAACAAATGTGTTGGCTGCAGTGACCATGAGATGGTAGAGTTTAGGATCCTCAGGGCATCAAGGAGGGTGCGTAGCAAAGTCACAGCTCTGGGCTTCAGAAGAGCAGACTTCAACCTCTTCAGGGATCTCCTTGGCAGGGTGCCATGGGAAATAACCTTGGAAGGAAGGGGG
>WBNM01011716.1:0-35304 GCA_013399055.1 Ramphastos sulfuratus | reverse complement strand
GGGGTCTTCAGCCTGGAGAAGAGAAGGCTTCCAGGAGACCTTATAGTAGCCTTCCAGTATCTGAAGGGGGCCTACAGGAAGGCTGGGGAGGGACTATTTATAAAGTCTTGTAATGACAGGACAAGGGGCAATGGGTTTAAACTGGCAGAGGTGAGATTTAGACTAGATATTAGGAGGAAGTTTTTTGCAGTGAGGGTGGTGAGGCGCTGGAACAGGTTGCCCAGGGAGGTTGTGGCTACTCCCTCCCTGGAGGTGTTCAAGGCCAGGTTGGATGAGGTCTTGAGTAACCTGTGCTAGTGGGAGGTGTCCCTGCCTATGGCAGGGCATTGGAACTAGATGATCCTTGAGGTCTCCTTCCAACCTTACAGTTCTATGATTCTAAAAAAAAAAACCAAACCAACAAAAAACCCCCATTTTCTGCAATTCCTTCAAACAAGTATCATACACTTCAAACAAGTATCTTACGTACTGCCTAATGTGGAAGATTTTCCTCTCCCAGGTCCATAAGAGAAAATATTCACTGATATAACTAAAGGCTGAAGAGAAGAGATAGCACCCAAGAACCATGCACACTTCAGTGCTGAGGAGCGACTCTTTGTATCCTCAGTGTGAGTTCAGTGATTGAAAAAGATAAGGGAGACTCTACAGCAATACTCTATTCTATTCTGTAAACTTTGGTCTCCCTGTAGCTTTCTAGGCAATATCTTCCCAAGGCTACCTCCCTCCTTTCACGGGCTTGATGGATCTATTTATTTTGCATGTAACAGGCATGCTATTTTACAGAAAAAAAACCCCATGCTGAATTAATTTTTCTTAGTGTTTCTAACTGTAGAGGCAGCCATTAACAGCCTCTCAAAAGCTCATGCAATTCAGAGTAATCTCTTTAGTCATGAAGAATCCCACTTCTTCCTCTGGATTACTTACAACCTTTTAGCTGCCAGAAATGTGGTACTGAAGTAAACATGCAGATTTCAGGAGCTTATTAGTAGTTGTGTTTAATCTCGTTTTTTTCCCCAGGGAATTTCTCAGATACGTAACTGGGACCAGAGAGATGACAGTGGAAGTCACATAGGAAGTGTGGATGTTTCCAACAGGGGATGCAATCTTCCCCTTAGAAGATGTGAGGTGTGGAACGAGAGGCTCAAACTCTGGTGTGAAGATCTAATCCAAACTGCTTCTCAAAAAAGAAAGGAACACGGGGCAAACAAATTAAAATTCCACAGATATATGAAGTGGTAGGTATATTCACCTAAAATACATCCCATTATGGTAATTCAATCCAGATAAACCCCTTTAAAGAAGAAAGAAAACATATCCAGATCTGGTTTACATAATTTGCTTACAGTCAGGGCACTTGAAGAGCTTGGCCAGTTCTGTACCTGGTGGAGCTGATCAGCCATCTAAGTGCTTTTGCAAATAATTTAACCGAAATCAAGAACTTTGTATATGTGAAAAGTAAGGAATTTTTCTAGCTGTGTTAATTATTTGCAGAACGAACTGCAATTTTCAGTTTTCCTTAGTGTATTTGTTTCCATTGATGACTTCTTTGTGTTCCCTCCTTAAACACTCAGACAGGTTTTATGCAGACAGAATGCTTAAATATAGGTCTGTGGTTGTTAATTCTTAATATTTAACATACATTCTCACAAGATATTACTCAATGAAGGAAGTGCACCTTGCAGTAGAACCCATTTCAGCAGAGTGAATGCACAGTTCTTTTAAAAAGGTACATAAATAATCAATAAGATGTTCTCCACTCTCTACTGCTATTCCAGGACTTCTAAAACACAAGCATTCATGAATGTCATGACTGAAAATTTTGTCTGAGCAACAAACTATAAGACTACTTGGTAAAAACACTTATCACTATACAACCAGGTCATAGTTGTAAGAAAGGTTGGTGCAAAACAAGATAAAAGCTAGATACACAGCATTGCCCATTAGTTAGCACCCACCAGAGGGTGATGAAGGGAATGGTTTCAACAGTTTTCTCAGAATCCTTTGTTATGAGGTGAGGGAGAGTAGGAAGCAATAATATTCTATAACCAAAGACTGTTTTCGTTTACATATGTGCGACATGATTCAGTGCATTGACTCAGTGTTCAGCTCCTGTCTCTACAAACCTAGATGAGCAAGATACTGAAAACTGAAAGGGTTGACAAGAGCCTTGTGAAAGGACTGGTTTGTTTGTTTGTTTAAATCTTGGCTGCATTCCAGATGTTAGGTACTAAGTACTAATTTCTAGTGAACAAGTAGCAAAAGGAAAGCATTTATTAGACACATAGTACAATGTTTATCAGTCTTGACAAAGCATATTGAATTGCAAAATCTCTTAGAAAAGAAAAAGGCTTCCCTCTTCACCCCTGTGCCACTGTTACCTTATTGCACTATTCTCAGAGATTAGAAAAACTTTAGAAAAAGTTAGAAAAGTTTAGAAAAGCTTTAGACTGTGATTTTCTGTTATACACTTCTCTAAATGTCTAGTTTTAGAAACAAAGTTTTCCTATGCTTGTCAGAGTTTATTCTTAATCCAAACAACAGAATGTTCTACCAAATAATATACCTTGTGCCTTGTTTCACATAATATTTCAAATAACATACCCTGTGTCTGTTTCTGTTTGGAATTAGTTCTCTAAGATCCAGCTTATACAAAAAATGAGGCCCTTGCTACAAGAAAGACATTGAGGTGCTGGAGTAGGTCCAGAGAAGAACAACACAGCTGGTGAAGGGTCTGGAGTACAAGACTTAGGAGGAGCAGCTGAAGGAATGGGGATTTTTTAGCGTGAAGAAAAGGAGGCTGAGGGAAGTCTTTATGGCTTCCTACAACTCTCCGGAAAGAGATTTGAGTCAGGTGAGGTTGATTTTTTTCTCCAGAGTAACAAGCGATAGGAAGAGAGGAAATGGCCTCAAAATACATCAGGGCACATTTAGGCTGAATGTTAGAAGAAACTTCTTGACTGAAAGGGTTATCAAACACTGGAATAGTGTCTACGGGGAAATGGTTGAATCTCCATCCTCAAAGATGTTTAAAAGATACATAAAGGTGGTGCTGAGGATGTGGTTTAGCATCAGACTTGGAAGAAATAGCCAAAAAAAAAAAAAAAAAAAAAAAACAAAANAAAAAAAAAAAAAAAAGTAAGCTAAGTAAGATTAGGTTAGAAAGAGCAATAATCCCAAAACAACTATGACAAAATCAGCCGATCCAGTTATTAAGAGGTTAAATTTAAAATCTAACAGGGATATAACTTAAACCTCACCAAAAGATTTTGAAATAAGCCTCCATGTCACTCCCACATTTTAAAGCTGCCTACATTTGAAAAAAGGATTTTCCACCTTTGTCAAGAAGAGATTAGTTCACTGTTTAACACTACAAACAGCATATGTGATTTAAGAGTTTAATTTATAATACAGAACTTCACTCCCATGACCCACACCAACCTTGACTGTGATAAATTATTGCTTATGTTTTGAGTACTATGTTTGTTGCAATGAGGGAGCTGACTGTTTCCTGAATCTATTTCTGGATCCAAAATGCATTTTCTGAATTAATTTTGTTTCACAGTTCATTATTACTAGCTCTGAAGAGGTGTCTTGATTTTATAATGCAAATTCAAATTATCTGTAGATGAACTGATTACCATTATATCTAATTGCAATGTCATTTTCAGCATCCTTAATTTCCTATGAATACAAAACACTACAGATCATTACATGGTGCTGTTTCTGGGTCAGAATGAAGTTGTCATATAGTGGATGAAGCAGAAGTAAAATTGTTACAAACATTTTGATACAATCTCAGTATTAACAAAAAAAAAACAAAAAAAACAAATAAAAAAAACCCCACCACCCCAAAACCACACACACACACACAAAAAAAAAAAAACCCCAAACTAACTAAACAAACCCAAACCCTCCAAACCAAACCAAACCTGAATGAAAAAAATAAAACAAAATACTCCCGCCTTGGGGNAAGGGATGAGATTGCCAGATAAGGACTTAGAAGCAGAATGATTAGGTGGGCTTACACTGGTTCAGACAGAGACAGTTAACACAGCAGCAGCAGCAGCAGCCAGAAGACACTCTGACTGACTTTGTTTATGTTTCTTCTTTTTTATATCTCTCAGCAGAACAAATGAGTGATATAGACATGGCTAATATTTTCTTTTTACAGCCAATAATCTAATTTCTCTCATTAAAATATTCCTACTAGCCTCAAACCAGCACACCTCTCAAAAAACCCCAAACCAAACCAACCAACCAATCAAAACAAAATAAAAACCCAAACCAACCCAAACCAACCAAACCAAACCCCCAAAACCTTAAAACTTCTATAATTATATTCTATTTGGTGCAGTTAGAATCATAGAATCAGTTAGGGTTGGAAGGAACCACAAGGATCATCTAGTTCCAACCCTCCTTGCCATGTAACTGCTTATTGTTTAAGTAATGATAGTTTACAAGAGCTGCAAATTCCCACCTATAGGTGGGACCACTTAAATGTACATTCTTGACTAATTTTGAGTCCATTGTTTCTAGATATGTTTCCATTTAATTTCTGGTAAATACGAACACTAGAAGGTGTTTGTATTTAGAGAGATGAATCATTACAGATGTTTATAACTCAGGCAAGAGAAATCTAGCAGAGTAAGCGGAACAAAATATTTATGCCAAAGACGGGGATAAGTGTCACATCCAGTTTCCCATGCACTTCTCTTTGGAAGCGAGGGGTTGGATAAAATGTATCTTTTCTGCCCACATCTAACCATGAGCTTTATATGCACAGGCATCAGGGACCATTCCTAAGGCTTTCTGTTCCAAAAGGCTGTACATTTATAACCAAGAAGGGGAATGACTGTTATCTGAGTAGAGACACACCACTGTGAGCACACTGCATGGCATAGCAGTGCATAAATCTGCAGCTAGGGTAGGGGAGAAGATGATTAAACACCCCACCACAAAGAGATACACTTTGGTTGTATATTGACCTGAATATGTCAGTTGCTTGGACACCTAGACTTTAAAACAAACAAACAAACAGAAATGAAGCAATGACTGAACAGAACAGTATTTACAGATTTATGTAGAAGGGATAAATCATCAGAAGTAAGATTGTATAATAATGTCCACAATTTCAGTTCATAGGTTCTAGACTTCCACATCCTGTCTGTAAAGCTGAAGGCTAATTGGTCAATTTAAATAGTGTTACCCTTCCATCCCCTGCAGCACAAAATGTCCATACATGAAAACTTGAAAGAAGTTCCAGCTTCCAAGCCATGGAAATGCAGCTGTTTAGCTTCAGTTTTAAAACCAGCTTAATGAAAATGGTATCAGTCACTCAGATTGAGCTGCCATTTCCACTCTTTTGGGTGAGTCTGACATGGAGCTACCTTAAGCTGAAAGTGCTGTTTCGGGTTTTGGTCTGTCTTCACCCTAACAAACTATAATGGTATATAACTCCAGTTTGGTAAATCCTGGTGGCACCAGAGTTATTATCAAGTCCACAATGTTGCATAAGAGCTGTGATTCTTCTAGATTCCAGGTTGGTCAGAATATGGTGCTTCACAAACAGCACATCAGATGGTGGCCTTAACGTGTAGAATTAACTCAAGTGTCTGCATGTGGCCAAAAGGAAATGTCCTTTAAGCTGCCCAGTTAGCAAAATCTCGTATTTCCATATTTTTTTCCATGTGTCTTTAACCTTACTAGTAACCTGTGGCCTCAAGAAATGTCAGTGTACCATATTTCTCATCCTTTCTAAAGTTTCACCAAAGTCATACAAGAGAAATGTCACTAAAAGCAAACATAATGCTGTTGTTTTCCCTGAGACTGGCTCTCATACAAACAGCTCAATTCCCATGACAGCATGCAGATGCCAGAAATACAGTCCAATTTTACACCTCAGTGCCTGAAGTCTTCCTAGTTATCATGCTAATTTGGTTTTAATATGTGTCCCCTTGCACTTTNTCTTCATTCTGAAAACAAACACAGTTATGCCCCCCAAAAATGACACTAATTATGTTTTAACATAGCAGAGTTAAGAAAGTAATCCTTGCAAGTTTTAATTCCCTAAAGTGAAGAATGTATGTACTTTATCTATCTTAATTTCATAGAATAAAACTGATGGGATTAAGGATTTTGGGTGCTGTAGCCTAGTTTCCTATGACCACCATTTATCACACTTCACTACACATCTCTCTACTGATGTGCGTTGTTTACAAGCAGGACAGTGAGCATCCATCCCCAGAGAGCCTCTGAACAGGCAAACAGCTCCTTAGACTAGAAGCTAGCGTGATAACAAGAACTAAGCCCTCAAGATCTCTGTCAAGTTGCAAAGAAATCTGATCTCCAAACAGGAAGTCAGCAATTAATTTGGTTTTGAGCAAGGCATTCATTTACCAGCTATGAGAAAGGACTCTTCCTAACAGCTCAAAGCAATGACTTTGCCAGCTAGTGCTCCATGGCGGTTCATAGGGATGAGAAAAGAAATAAAAAGATCCTACAATAGTACATTTGACCAGCACAGCTATAGTCATGCATAAAAGTCCTTTACAAACTGCTCAGTCTGTCAGTTTGCCCTAAAGCAAAACTGTTGTTGTGTTGACCATGTAGAGGATAGGTGATCTTTCTTGGGCACTTGAAGGAAAAGAATGAATGGAAAGGTTTTATCTATGAGTTCAACAACAGAGGAAGACTCCATGGAGAATTCAAGCCACAATTTCCACCTAAACAGGAAGTAAAAACTGGATAAAAGCATGCCTCATTGGGTGGCATTAAGTATGGTTTTCAGTGCCCTCAGAGGCTTCAAGCCCATACACTAAATACTGAACTGGTGACAGCATCATGTCTTTGTTGCCAAGTGTTTGAACTCTTTACTGGCAGGATCACTGTACTGCAAGGCAATTTAAGTTGGAAGGCACATCAAGTGGCCCTAGCCTAACTTCTGCTTAAAGTAGTGCCAGCCAGCTCATGTTACTCTGTGCTCAAATGAGTTTCTGACAGCTCCTGTAATGGACAACTCATAGCTTCTCTGAGCTCCTACTCCAGGGTTTGATCATGTCTTAGTGTTACAGTATGGGCAGGATTTTATTAAAAATTAATATAGTTGGTGTTTTCTTTTATATTAATATCAAAATTATTTATTCTCACCAGATAAGTTATTTTTAATGGGTTCATTTTGCATGGTGGTGGAAAATATTACAGAGAAGGGAAACAGGCTATCTAGAACCAATCCAGAAATAACTGGCAATAGTACAAACATTAATTAAACTTAATTGAACTGGAAGAGATTCTTGCAGTCAATATGCCACTTGCCCACTAGGAGAGGCTTGAAAGGCTCCTTTCTGCTGAAGACAGAAGGTACATTCAATTAGAGGTTTTTGAACATTTACTCACAAAATAGTATGTCCAGATTCCCAGGTCTAAATTAGTTTCCAGACAGTCCCAAACACTTGAAGGGAGTTCTGTTGGTGTCTTGTTAGCCATCGAAGACTTCTGGAGCTTCCCCCTGGCTACCAGGATGCTGGAGGTGGAGATTAGATGATCTCTGACCTGATCCTGGTTCCTCTTGAATGAATCTGTGTCCTTTCCAGGGCTCCCAGTCTTGGCAGAAGATTTGCAGATGTGCAGGCAAGCACGATGTCTTCCAAATGCGCAGAGGGCCACAATGTCACACTAGTGGCTAGTTCTTATCTATCGTGTGGAGGCACTTAATACTTATCTCTGGTAAACTGAGGCAAGGCAGTTCCAGATGTACAAACCTGAAGCATCAGGGCTTGTTATTATGCAGAAAAGCTGGCCTGGAGCTTAGCAGACCCAATGCTGCAGAGCAAGGCAAGGTACAGCAGCAGAGAATACAAATACAACGGCAGAGCATGTTGTGTTTACCTGTTCATCTCTTTTATCAATGCAGCCTGAGACTAATGGCTCTTTGGCCATGGAGCTTACCCAATCAGAACGGCAGTTTACCAAACTTGGCAGTATTAGGTGAGCCAGGGTTTACTTCACCCATATTAGGAGAGACACAAACATGTGCATAAACACATGTGGATATCTGTTTACCAGAGAGAAGGAAACTTGATGGCACCAAGCCTTGTCTTCCTTTCCCACTCTTGCTTCCCCATCAGCAGAATAGAGGGGGAACAGGGGATATGTCTGGACAAGCCAGGACATGTTTTATATCTATTGGCCTTCCACAACATTTAGTTAAAAGAAAAAAAAAATGTTCTTTTTATTTACTCATTATTTCTATTTTTGAAACCTGTGCCCCTCCCTGCTTTTGTTCTCAGAACATGGTTCCATTTTCTCTATATCCACACATCTGATGATTGAAAGCTCTTAGCAGATCCCATCTTCTCATTCTGGGCTGAACAAACCCATCCAGGGTCATACAGAAAATCTGTCAAATTGCAGAANCTTGAGGTCTGTGGTAATGGCTTGGACTTGATGATCTTTGAGGTCTCTTCCAACCTTGCTTATACTGTGATACTGTGATACTGTAAAATCAAATCCTCATTTCTTCTGTCCCCAGCACTGGGCCACACATCCATTTTTTAATGTTTCTTCAATATCGTACAAAAACTAAATGGTATTGGGAGGAAAGTAGGAGATGGTTTTTGAGTGCAAACAGAGGTTGAGGTGAAGACTCCACTATATGTGAGTATGCTATACAGCTACATGTCAGAGAACGTCAAGGATGTCAGAAATTTGCACACATTCAAGAAGAGAGGCAGGATATCTTTTCAGAAGGAAATATGTAAAGCATTTAAAAAAAAAAAAAAAAGAAGAAGACATAATGCACTTGCAGTCCAGAAATATCCTGAACTGCAGCTGTTGGAGATCAGGAAAAAAAATCATAGGAAAAATCTAGTACCTACCTTCTGGGCCTTTGCCAGAGACAGGCTAAACAGTGAATAACTCATGTTCATACACACTCTGCATTTAGTATCTGATATTCCAGTTACTTCCAAATGAGTGGTAAGAAAGATGTCAACATTTAGTGTATTTTATGCATTCTATCGTATTTCAAGGAAATACGATAGAATTTGATGAGTAAAGCTGTAAAAAGTGAGGAGCTGGCACAGACAATATCCTCCATCATGTTATCATGGTACAAGGCTTAAGGAGGTGGAGTATCTTAAACTGACAGATACTGTTTCCATAAAGTTATAGGCTTTTAGCATTGTAAGTCCTTATTTCTTGTCTACCAAAAAGTTTTCACTAATTAATTTTTATCATCTCACTTATATCCATATATAATCACAGTCAGGATAAGGCTTTGTTACTTTTCAGTATATTATGATCTGTCAGTTTTAAAAGTGCCTCTATCTACCCAGATGAAATGATTTTTCCCATGTCCTCAGTCAGGATAGAAGGAGAATCTTACAAGCGCTTTTCTAAAAGATTCAAACCATTTTTGTTCAATATAAGTGCTGCACTATCTGAATTTTATTTTTACCGCTTGCAAAAGTGACAATTCAAAGCAGAATTTATGTATCTTCAGAAGATCTACTATAGATAATTTAATTTTATGAAAAAAAGAGCTGAAGTTTTGATGAAAATTAAGTTTCCTATAGACAGATGCTTCCTAGAAAAATTCATGATGTCTCACACATGTAACCAAACACTTTCTGTCAGAGCATAGAATTCCATTTCTGTAATAGAATCTGATCAGGCAGCAAAGGGTTTGAAGCAGGAAACATCTTTTTCTTACATATCCAGCTGTGGCCTAACAAAGCCAGCATCAGGCTTCTAGAGCCTATAGTAGCACACAAATATTTTTTTTTAATTCTGAAATTCAGAAAAGGTAAGGAGAAAGAGGAAACAAAGAACCTAATAATTTGAGAACATTTCAGTGAGTACTGGAATAATTACAGTTAATGTTCTGGATGCCATATGAATTTTGTTTGTTTTCCCTCCTTGCCTGTTTCCAATTTAATGCATCTGACTCTTGCCTAAGCAAACACTTCCATCACTTCATCAGAGGAACTTTGTTAAGCTGATGCACCCTTCTTTCTCACAGTCATAGTCAGCCTTGGTTCTAAAGAAGAGAGAAACATAAGTGATTGACGAGAAAAATTTAAGCCAAGGCAAAACTAAATCTGCTGATCTGAAGGTCAGTGTAAGCTTGAGCAATGATATTTGTTACACATGTGCAACATTATTCCTGCTGAGACATGCAGGAAATACTGTTTCAAGAGGAGCTGGACAAAATCAATGGACATGTTATTCAATTTACACAGCACGGTTTGCATTCTCAGTCATCAACACAGAGGCAGGGACATGTATGAAAGCATCTTATCACAGAACCCCTAATGGAGGTGAGAACAGGTATATTTTCTAGTGAAAAAAGCCTGTGTTCTCAGTAATTTCTCCCCAACATGAGAGAAAATACTTAAAATGAAAAGATCTCTTTGGAACTTGTTTCAGAATTCAATTACATGATCAAAATAAAAGTATATTTTTTCAGATGAAATGGTCATACATTGATAATATCTTTATCACATTATCCAAAAGACTCATTTAGGGATCAGATTAAATTGAACAAGATATTATAGGATTCCAAGACAAAAAAGAGGCTTGCCATTTTATGCTGCTTCCCTGACCAACCTGCACAGTCCCAAAAAATGGAGGGAAATGTCTTGTCTTCACTGACTGTTACATTTTATTTTCTTTCAGGGAAGAACTGGCTCAGCTGTTTTAAGCATCTCTCTCGTGTATATTTTTTCTCACTTGGGAAAGTCATGTGGACAGCAATAAGGTAGATACCTGTGTTGGTGACCAGCTCCTGAGGCAATTTGATCACTTNAGCTCTTTAAACCCACGACACCAGCATCAGAGTTCTGGTAGAACTGAAAATTTTTTCCTGCCCACATAGGTAATGACAGAGACTTGGAGTGGGATATGAAATGAGAAAGGAATATATTCAACCTGAAATTTTGACATTAAATTTCTCTTCCCCATTCATGTCACTTCAGATTCCCAAGTCCTCCAAAATGAAGCAGGGTCACAGTATTGGGCAGAGCTTGACACTATGAATTAATTTAGTTTCTGTCCCCACGATTTTTCTCTCCAGGGTGCCCACCCATATTCATACGCAGTTGTGTTTTCTTTGCTTTCTGTTTTATAACTGTGCTTTAGAAAGTGACCAGAAGTTTAACCAGCAATGATAGTTAACCAGAAAAGGCGCACCTAACATACAAATACAGATCATCTAGTTGACATAATTCCAATCACATCGATTTAATTGAAATGCTCCCATATTCACCTCTATGAAGCATATGGGCACACATTTTTAGACCAATGACATTCAGATACTGACTAACCCTGATACTGATTTTGTGAAACTGACAGTCTGGACAGAATGACTTTTGTTTGAACTTCCACAATTTATCCCATCTCGTTCCCTCATTCTTCATATTAATGATTTGCCTGGCTGTTTAACAAATCAATGTTTATGTTCAGTAATCTAATATAATGTTAATTGCTTATTCATTGAAATCTAGCTGGCATTTCCCCCCCTGTAGGGATTTGACAAAGCAGCACCCACATGTCATTCCATCTTCAGTTCTCTGTGTTTAATATGCCAGCTGCTTTCCTATCAGCCAATTCCCACCCACTCTGCATTCTTGCTCTTCTTTGCCCTCCCTCTCTCTCTTTTAATTTAGGGATAATTATGTGGTTGGGTAAGCTCAGAGGGCAATATATTGCCACATCCAAACACAAGACAGCAAGGGTGGTAGTTTTCATTTATTGCCTGTTCTAGAAGTGGCATAAAGCAGGAGACTGTATAAAATAGTGTGTTGTGGAGGAGGAAAGGGAGATTTAAGACAGAAGTTTTTTGTCAGTTCTATGAGAGATTTTGCCGAAAAACTTTGTGGAACTATCTGGGCCACATATCTTGGAGGACTGAGGTGGGTGAGGTTGTGGTGAAGGATCTCAATTTATCAAAAGCTGCCTTAATTACAGCAGGACAAATCTTGCAGGAGATATGCCAACAATTATTGAAAAATTTAAATTCCTTTCTGGACACTTTGATTTCTATGGATGAAAGACAATGTGTAGAAATACTATCATTAAGCACAGTTTGCTAATATTTGAAAGAACTGTGGTGCTTAACACTGAGATAAAGCCTGGACTTGATAAAATTTGATTAACAGTTATATGTTCCTAAAGATATCAGCAGATAGTGGAATGACCTCTTGTCCTCGGCCCATGCTTCAGTGAGACATTAGCGAGAACCAAACAACTGATCTGATTTGCCCCAGGGCCTCTGTCAAGGCAATGAATGAATCATCAGGACACTTTTTCCTAAATGACTTGGGTTCTATTCTAAGCTTTTGTCAATTGGAGGTTAGACGGAAACATTTTTAATCTCCTAAAAAATGAGAGACCTGTGATTTGATTAAAAAAAAAAAAAAAGTTTTTTTTTCAAAAGTCCTTACTCTTTTCACATCAATCTATTGTGATTAATTCGAAAGAGAAATGTTTGTGAAACAAAATGCAGAAATGAGACGAGATGAAAATCCACAGGAGGAAGACCCATGAAACTCAGAACTGCAGGTTAGATTAAAAAAATGATGATAGTTTGAAGTCTGAAGACAGGGTAGTTCCCCTCATTGAACTCAACCCTTGATTTTTCAGAAATCACACCCTTAGCCAGTTGAAAACCACTACCTCTTTCTTGAGATGTTCTGTGTGAATTGTGGTGCATTCGAGTACCCTCAAGAGAAATTTCTCACTTTGCTTTAACTGAGGCTGTGTTTCCTCCATATGTGTAACTATAAAAACTTTATGAGATTATAATCAAAAGAAAACAGAAAACAGAGGATAGAAACATCAAAGACCACACCTCTCTTTAATTTGGACACTGCTGAGTTACATATAACTTCACAACATCAAACAAACTGAGAACAGAAATTTTCAAATCTGTAAAATTTGTTCTAAAAATGTCAGACAATATGGGTATCAAACCCAAAGTAACTTGATATTAAAATGGATGTCTAAATAGAACTGTCTGACAATCTCTCCTTCTTTCCAAATACTTTTTAATTGAACACTACAGAGTTCTTATTCCACCGGGGGACATAGAAGATAAAAAGACACATGAGCTCTCTCTGCCTTTAACCATCACTTCTGACCAATTAAGAAACCACCTCATTTACCTGGTCGAACATGTATCAAGGACTGTGATATTCTGGCATACACAAAGGCATTGTGGTCAAAAGGCTCTTGGAGGTTTACATCTGCATTAAATCCAGGGATATTGTAACATTGAAGGTAAAGTTCTTTGAGCACCAGGGTGTTCAGCTTTACACCTCTCTTACCCAACCATCTCTGCATAAAATTATAACCTGTTTACTTCTTCATTATTCTCTGGGATAGTGACAAGAATTAGTCTTTCCTTCCCCTTCCATCTCCCCCTCCCCCTTTTTATTATTTACTTTGAAGTCGGTCTGTGGAAGGTTGAGCTAATCCTCTACATTTATACAACATCAAGCGTTGTGAGATGGATGTACAATTACATAAAAAGTACTTGTAACATGATTTTTAGAGAAAGCTAATGCTTCAGACAAGATGGTTTCATACAACTCATTAATGCTACACTTTTCTATTACTTTACATACTGCACTGAAGCTTAGCAATTAGTTTACTGTAGCTTATCTTTGTTCTCAGAAGGAAACAATTCTCTTTAAAGTGTTGTTCTTGCCTATGGCCTAAGACAAGAAAACAGCACATATAAGAACCCTTTGGTAACCATCTTTCTCACAATAATTCCAAGATTATGTTGAAAAAAGGAAAATAAATTACCATTAACATTGCATCATCAAACATCTGAGCTAATTAAATTCACTATGTTTTTTATTTTAAATGTTGATTTTGACAGAGAAACTTGGAGAATTGAATGTTTTCCAGCCTTCAAAACTCTAGCATGATCTCATTACTTAGAGTTTCAGTATGTTACATCTCTCTTTCTGTCAGTGAAATATGAAGGGACAGTGCATAAAATGTCCCAGAACAGGCTAGCCTGAAAAAAGACTTGGATCTATAACTTGCAATGCAATCCTTTAGACTATAGCTTCAAAGACAAAATACTTCTGATGAAGGAATGAAGCAAAATTGCAGTTGGGTGAGCTTCAAGAGATTCACAGTCTCACAAAATCATTGTTTATGCCTTGATTTGGAATTGTAATTGGCTCTGTTGGCTCAGATCCTTGCTATAGGCTATGAGTGGCACCAGGTGCAGAGAGAAGGGGCTTGAAAGAGCCTGAAACAGAGAATCAAAATTTTCCAGAAATCTATATGCAGGTTAATATGATTGTAAACATATTTGCATTTAATTTTTTCCCCTGATTTAATAAAATCTCACTTCCATCTTTTCATATTTCTTCTTGAATTATTCATTTTAGCTTGTCTTTTTTTTTTTTTTCATTCCCACATACTCCAGCTTTTCTTCTTCATTGTTAAAAAAAAAAAAAAAAATAGAGAGAGATCAATTTAAACCATATCCTACTTTGGATGTCCCAGTCCTCTGAAGGAAATGAGGACTGCCTCAGATCTCGAGTACTCTTTCTTCTTTCCAGGGACAATGTGAGAACGAAAGTTGAAAAGAGTGTTTTGCACTATTCACGTTCCCCTAAAGACATTACCCAAGCAGGGCAAAGCAGAAACAGCAGGGGACATACTGCCTGCTGCCAAGTAACCCTGTCTCACTTCTTCAACCCTGTGTGAAATCTTCTGTGAGTGGCAGTGCTCGATGGATGCTCCAGGCATGAGAAGCCTCTGATTTTGGGTCCTGTACGCCTCTCTAGATTACTTATCTGAGACTTAATTATTCATCATTACACACATATAAGCACTTCTCTTAAACCAAAAACTCTCCTAAGAAGCTCTTCAGAGAGGTTTGATTTTTTTTTTTTCCCCAACTGGACATTTTCCCCTATTTTTTAAAATAATTTGTTTACTCTATGAAAATTTGGAAAACCACTTCTATCACTGCTGACTGAATGGCAACAGGGCCAGCATGTTATTCACTAGACATGTTTATCCTAGAGATTGAACTATACCTTTCAAAAAATATTTAAGAAACCTGGAGATACAAATAGACCTTACTGGAAGAGTAAGTGTATGCCATTACTCTCACAAGATCAAAAGAACCAGTGTTAGAACAGGATAGCTAGAATATTTAGGATGCTTCTTTTTTTTTTTTTTTTTTTTTTTTTTTGGCAATTATTCTAAAATTCAATCATCTCTTTGGACCAAACCCTGCAATTATAACATTGCTAATAACAACCGTATCTTTGAAGGGGTAAACCAGCATAAACTGTACCCAAGTAGTGAGTACATTCAGAACTTGATAGTATGACACTGTCAGCAATAAGTAGACTTCCGGTCTGAGAATAAATAAAAGAGACATGATACAAAGCAGAAAAGAAAAAAAAAGGTTAAGTCATGGAGTATGTGGACATAAACTATGGCACTTCATACTCATGAAACCAACAAACTAAATGCAGATTAACATTTCTTTACTTCTGTATGAACAGCTCCACTACAGATAAAAGAAAGCAATGTTCTGTTACATACTTCATCTCTGGGTTTCAACTTTCTTTAGTGGATGCTAGAGTTTCCCCTGGCATACCTTTCAAGCTCCCCCATGCCTTCCAGTCATATCCACTATCGTTGTGTATTTTGGGGTAAACAGGACTGCATTTAAGCTATAAAGAGCAAATAGTGTAGATGAGAAGAATCATCTACCCAGCCATGTACCTATGGTGATAATTTAAGAGCAGAAAAGCCACTGAACCTCTACATTTAAATAATCTTTGCAGTATAAGCAGCCACTTTACAAGCATATGATTTCTCCATGTCATTTTTATGGCTTGTGGGACAGGGAGCTAGTTAAAAGTCTTTTGCAACATAAATAATTCTAAAATTCTATGTCTTTCACCAATGTTTCCAAAGCTACAGGAATTCCACCTTCTTGAAATTCCCTGGAAATAAGTGAGGAAGGATTTAATATACCCTCAGAAGGCCACAAGAAAACTGTTAGATGAATTGAATTGGATTGAACCAAGTGACTACTGATTCCAGTACCACTGGAGATATCAACCACTGAAAATGGCCAAGGAAAGAGACTGAAGAGGGTGTGTAAGAGGATACAAGAACAGAGACACTTCCTGTGCCAGGAACACTTCCTGAGCTTAAAGGGTCCATCACTTGTACAGGTTATACTTGCTGTGTGAAATATTTTGCAACACTTCCTGACAGTAATAATTCTTTTTTTCAACTTGGATGCGACAAGAAAACTGATTCAAAATGTAAGGAATTTGGCGGAGGGTGCAGTTTTCCACACAACTGCATTTCTTCCTTTTAATGTATTCAGATTTCAAAACCAGCTTAATTTTCCTCATGAAAACAAAACTGTGAGCCACTAGGCCAAGATGCTTGAAAATTAACACACTGTTTAATTAGAAGGAAGCAAAAGGCAGGCATTTCTTCAAAGAAATATGGTTCCCGCGGGCTTGATGTTGGAAGATGATGTATTCTGTAACTCCATCATGATCCAGGAAAAGAGATCCAGGAAAGGACCTTTTCTACCCACTCTGCCTTTCCTGTCTCAGCACCTGTCTCCCCAGACTCCTCCACTGCCTCTTGGCTGTTCCATTCCTCTTACACATCCTCTTGCTCTGGCATGAGATTCCCAGCTCTGTGGTTCCTGTCAGGAAGACACTGCTCTGGCATCCTCATCCGGTCCATGCCACAGGAAATTCACCCCTTCATAGTGACTTCATTGATCTCATTGAATGAGAAAGGAGAAACTGCAACACATTCACTGCTGCTTGCTAGGGAAAGAAGCTGAAATGTGTCCTCATAGGGCAAACTGGAAAATATTTTTAAAAATGCAAAAATCATGAGCACTATGAAAATAAAACATATTTCTTAAGCAGGAAATTGTGTTACAGTGTGTTGAAACACTGGGAATGAGATGGCTTGACAGCAGATGAAGTATTCCTGCTCCATAAATAAAGCTACATGCACTGCAGTATAAATGGCTAGAAAAACCTTTTTTTTCCCCTTTACTTTCAGGGCCCACTTTCCAATAAAACCTGAACAGTCTGACTAATACCAAGATTTTTGATGCAGGGTTAAGCAAAGCTGGAAGACGAGATGACTGAGGGGTTGGCAGAGTAGAACAGCAATCTTATACAAGTACATGCAAAGTGTCTTAGGAACAGTGCTGTTTTCCCACTTCTTTTTAGGCCTTTAAGGACTGCTGCAGCACTGACAACACAGAAGTTTTTCCAGTCTCCAGTGGGATATGGGGCTAAACGCTGTATCTGTTGAGCACATGCACTTTCTCTCCTACAGTTTCTGAGGGAAAACTGAGGTAATTTTGTTTGCCATCAGAATGTAGCCAAGTTGAAAAGTTTACTATGGAAGGAAATAAAATGAAAATCACAATCAGGTCACTACAGCATTTTTAGAAAGAAATATTTTTCTGTTCTGNGCTGAGCTGTAAATATAACTTCATCTAAACTTCCAGCCGACTGAGTTTTAGCCTGGGTCATTTTACAAAGTGTGGGGGGGCGGGTAACTCCCTAACCTACATCATGAGTAGATGATCATGTCTTGCATTTTAAGTATCCAGATATTAAATCATTTGTTTATTTCAAGGAACTAAGGAAATGACAGTCTAGTTTGCATGTCTTACCTCTCTGGGAAGCTTTGCTTGGAAGGACAGTTTGACAGGGAGAGTGGGATGAGGAAAAGGGAGAAAATAGCAGGGACCTTAGAAATGGACACCACCCTGTGGCGAAGCACTATACATCTGAGTATTACCGTTCTCCAGGGTGTCTCCCAGTATCCTAGAAATGCAAGTTCCAGCCACAGGCCCTTCTGAACTCATCTCACTTTCTAGCATAAAGTAATTTCTAGAGATTTAATTTTTTTATTACCAACACAAAAGGTTCCCTCTCTGTCAGGAGGATTCCTGGACAAGGGAAACAAACATGCACAGAGATGAAGTTTCCCAGCTCATGTAACATTGGTGACAAGAATTTGGGCAAAATTACACAATGTGTAAAATTTCTTCCTCATATACTTACGCTGTTACTGTATGAAGAGACAGAAACCACACTTGTAAGCAAAACCTGGAGCAAATCCATGCTCAAGCCATATACACATTTAATTTCTTTCAAGGCTCACTTATTTTCAGGTTTAATCTCACTAGTGAAGCTCAGCTATCATAGTAGCTTTGGCTAGTTTAAGACTTTCAGTTACTTGATTTAGCTTGGGTTAAATTTAAGGTTCAAAGGATAAAGGGAATGTACAACACAGTAGACCATAATTAAATGCTTCCAAAGCTTCAGATGGCATTAATCTTTGAGTTAACAATACTGAGTAAGAGGCCCATGAGCACTCTCAAAACTTAGTGATGGACTCTTCCTGTTGGACTTCCTCCTTCTGGTTCAAAATGCCTTCCTAAACATATTACATGAATTTAAACTTATCAGAGGACCAAAAGCAGGCCAAGATATATGTTGTGTCTTGTTCTCCAGTAAGATTCTAGTGCCCAGAAAAGAAGACATCTGCTGGAAATCAGTGTCACATCCAAACGCTGCAACACAGTTAGAACAACTCAGCACAGATGGGACACAAAGGGGAAATTAATTCAGAAACTTGAAACCTGGGCTATGAGCAGCTTGGGGAGCAATAGTTTCTTGTGTGGTTTTGTTCAAAGTAGTTAGGTGAAAGGCCTAGAGAATAAATCTTACTGAAGGAGTTGGGGCTGTTTAGTTTGAAAAAGAGGAGGCTGAGGGGAGACCTCATTGCTCTCTACAACTACCTGAAGGGACATTGTGGAGGGTCTGGTGCTGATCTCTTCTCATGGGTAACTGGAGACAGAACAAGGGGGAATGGCCTCAAGCTGAGACTGGGTAGATTTAGATTGGACATCAGGAAAAAGTTTTTCACAGAGAGAGTGATCAGGCACTGGAATGAGCTGCCCAGGGAGGCGGTTGCCCTGAATGTGTTTAAGGGTCGTTTGGATGTGGTGCTTGGGGATATGTTTTAAGGTGAATCTTGTAGAGTAGGGTTATAGCTTGGACTTGGTGATCCTAAGGGTCTTTTCCAACCTGGATGTTTCTGTAATTCTGTGAATAGAGTTCTAAGCATGCCTATGAAGGGTAATAGAAAAGTGGAAGCTTAATCATCCCTGATGTAACATTCTTTTTCGTCAGACTGCCAAATGCTGCAATAAATCTGAAGGTGGTCGGTATATGGAATTCAGTACTATCAAATGTTATCAATATTTGGTATGCCTCCACAGCCTCCAGCATGGCTAAATGCTGTATTTCCCAGAGGAATCAGACAACTCTGCTTGTGGACTATCCATTGCAGCACAATGTTCTGTGGGAAATTTAGTGGAAAATAAATTTTTGGTCCCATCATTGCACTACATCAGAGCAATGATATGTTACAAAAATTGTCTGTTGCAAGGAAGTGCACTCAAATCAGTGTTAAACAATACTGCTTATGAACAACAGCATTGTGGGCTACTTCGGGAAACGCTCTTTTGCACACCCATAAGATTGTATTGCAAGGATTTGACACGCAGTGAACTTTACTTGGTAAGGTATTTCTACCTTGAAATTACTTCAAGGCAGAGTCAACAGCAGTAAGTAAATAGTTGCAAAGCTGCAGTGATGTCAGAAGTAGCCTATTTCTTATCTCTACAATATTTTGTTTCCCTTTCTTCAAATAACATTGTAAGTTTCAATTTCTTTATCTCTAACATCTCTGAAACCATTTGCCTAACCCAGTTATGAAGAAACAATATAAAAAAATCTTGGCTTCGTTTGAATAAAAAGAGCTTCTGCCAAAAATTCCAATGTGAGGACTAATGAGCTAAGAACTTAGCTGAGCTGTCTTCCTGCTAACTTTGAGAGCTGGCACTGTGTTAGGTACGGCAGGAAAGTAAATTTGTTCACTCTGAGCTTCATTCTGCTTACAACAAGGCAGGATGCAAATTTAGATAATCCCATGCTCTTGTGCTATGGTTGACAGACATCAAATCAACCTTAGTGAAAAGTTAGAAAGGGGAAATAAACAGCTTTGTGCCACACAAGCACAGCAACAAGCAGTGATCGAGGCTGAAATGAAGTGGTTCCTTTACAACTGCCTTTAAGAAAGACAGACGTAGCTATGCCAAGAAAACCACTGGGAAAATCCAAAGGTGGCTTGTTGGTAATGTCAGAATGCACTGAGTTGAGCATCTTTCAGTGCATCCTGATTATTTCTTTCAGTATTTATGTGCTTCCATTGCAGTATTTTAATATGGATATAACTGAATGAACCTTCAACGTGTTAATTCACTTGAAACTGGCAGCCTAAAGGTAAGAACATAAAGTTATTAATGGATAACTTAGTTGTGGGGTTAATTTGATTTATGGAGAGAATGGATTTCCTAATGTCTACTGAGAACCAAGTACTTCAAGTGGCAGTTTAAGCTTTTATGATTTTATCACAAGTCTGTGGACACCTCTTTATTCTCGCTCAGGTCCCAGCTGATGGTTTAAAACAGAAAATCTCCCCTTTCATTTTGAAGCAGACACATTGCTCAGAGTTGGCAAGAAGAGACACTACCACGAAGATGGCACCACAGAGAATAGCTGAGCCCTTCATATGGGAGAAGCCCACATCTTTGTCCTTCCTTTCATCCTCTCCAATGCTGCCTATGTTTAAAATGCATTAACTTCTCATCTACATTTTATGTCATTATGGATTGCCCCAAGATTTCTGCCTGGGACTTCATAGCCTTACCAAGCAATGATGAAAGTGAAAGTTTGGTTCTACTAATTTGAGAACTGTGACCTCAGGTTATATGATTTAATTTTGTTATTCAATTTTGAAAGGCCAATACATCTATTTCTTAATTTCTTTGCAACAGATTAAGATCAGTCCTATCCACTAGTCTGCTAAAATGGAAAGAAAGCATTGAAAACCTGCAGAAAGTGCAAATATTACATAAACACAACATTAAGTTCTTAATTACATGAAATAATTAAAATTCTCTTGCTCTTTTTATGTACAGTAAATCTCAAAGTACTTTATAAAGGACATCGCTTTCATTATCTTCTCTTTGAAGGAGGGAAAATGAAGGCTTAGGGAGGGGAATTGCTGATTATAAGGCCAATGATAGGCGCAGGATGTGAAATGCAACATGCTCACACTGTAGCCTCTATTGAAAGATGCTTTCTTCACCGCAACAAAACCACCTCCACAACATACTCTTCCAAAATTATACAACATGCACACACACACACACACACACACACACACACACACACACAGAGGTATATGTATTACCTCAAAATTCAAATATTGGGTAATTCCTTTCATCTCTTCTGCATTTTTTATTAAAACAAACTGTCTGAGTCTTTACAGCATTGAACTGCTGTGGGTTCAAATTCCATTTTCTTCACTGCTTTCTAGCTAATCCTGAAAAAAAAATTTCTCTGTATTTTAAAGCATGATTTCCTCTGCTGCTAAACTAGGTCTGAACTAATCTTCACTTCTGTGTAAGAATGTACAGATCTGAAAAATAAAGTTAAAGGAAAGTTAGGATATAGCCCTTAATGCTTATTTAAGCTGAGAGTTTAACAGCGTCTGTTTATAACTCATAAGATTTCATTGAAAGGAAAGCTGTAAAACACTATTTTAAATGAGCCAAGAAATGACCATAGCATCATACTTATACTTTTTCTTCACAAATTCTTTCCTAGTAGAGGTGTCTGCACACAAAGTTACCATTGAAGTTGATATTACTCTACATAGAAGGTCACCGCTTGTGGTATGCAAAGGTCATNCTGGCTCATGTTTAGGCAGGTGTCAATCAGCACCCCCAGATCCTTTTCTGTTTGGTTGCTCTCCAGCCACTCCGACCCCAGCCTGTAACAGAAATATGTTTTGTTCATGGAATGATGAGACTGTTTTTAAATATGCTTTACACATTTTTGTAAGGGAGTCTTAAGAAAAACTTGCTATTTAGACATCATACACAAAGGCAAAATATATTGAACTGAATCAGATGCTTTTTTGGGAATTACACATGGGTTGCTCTCTTAGATTTACCATGTGCTACATGCTACTCTTTTTCTCAGTTTCTTCTGCCTGTCACTTCCACATATTGTGTTTCTTGCTTACAGGCAAAAGTTCTCTATGATCAGTCCAGTGTCACCTAGTTTTGTAGAAGAGATGTCTCAAGCAGAGCTTGGTCTTTCTAAAACTGTTCGGACAGCAAAAGTTGTGGTGGTGGTATTTCGTTTGTTTGCTTCCTTGCTTGCATTTCCTCCCTGTAGATATTGACACATGCTATTGCATATAGTACTTTTATCTTTATGTAAAATACCCCTACCTTACAGAGAAGCAAATAAGAAGGGGTAAAGAGTATTAAGAAATGTTTTTTTCAGTGCACATATTCAGCTAAAGCAGTACAACCTTATTCCAAAGTCCAGGGTGTCCAATAAAGCCTACAGTATAATAGGAGAGTATTCCTGGGTTGTCAGCAGTTCAGGGAAAATGTTAGAGGCTAAATGTGGCTTTCCCTGTGACATTTTTTAATGTTGATTGTACCAACCAGGACCCAGTTACAGTGACTGCTTTCTCTTTATAACTATCCTCACACGGCTCCTGTAGAGAGGGTGAAGCCTGAATTTCCTTCGAGGAGCACCTACTCCTGACAACAGATAAAGTGAAAACAATTTGTTTCAATCAAAGACAAGGACATTCACAATGCCAAGGACAAAGCTATACTAGGACTTCCTCAAGGAATAAAATATAAATATTCCTAAAATGTAAATTTAACGAAGACTGGAGTATCACAAGCCATCTCTTTTCTTGCTGGACAGCAAATGTTCCCATTTCTGCAAGATACTCTAGGAGCATGTGGCTTCTCTATGAACCTCACGAAAACATCCCTGCTCAATAGAAAAAAATGTGTCCTGCAACAGAGGTAATTGAATACTCACCCGCATTTTTAATTGCTCTTTGATTATTTCCCAAATTGTTTCAATTAGTATGGCAATCTCTTCCACACGCTAGCCATGAGGAAGGACAAGGGAATTCTGCTGATCATCTTGATCTCACCAAAATTGACATCTTTGTCAGTAGATAGAGATAAGCAGACAAGTATTTAAATCAAGTATCTGGCTTATGTTGTCCCCAGAGCAGGCAAAGCATCGTGAAGTAAAACCTGATTTATGATTCCAATTGCAGAATGCAGCACCAAGGATAAATAGAAGATACAGTTGTCCAAGTGAGAACAAAATTTTGATACAGTGACATGGTGTCTTATTAGTAGATAATATTTTTTTTGGAAGATGTTGCAATTCTGCAAGCAATCCAAGATTAAGAAATTTATATTTGTTCTAAGAATTGTTTTACTAGTTGAAAGCTAGAGATAAAAGGGACAATGCAGATTTTCTTTAGAAACAATCAGATACTGACTACTGGCTTTGACCCAGAGGTAAGTGCAGACATAGAAAAATAAAACTTCTTATGATCTAAGAGGTCTTTCTATTTAAAGAAGTATTTTGGCATTTTGATTTTTGTCTGAAGAAAATTGAGGGTACAGGGAAATCTACTCTTCTCTCACATTGTTGTGGGGTTTTTTTTGTTTGTTTGTTTGTTTGTTTTTTCAATGGGAGAGAAAGAATGAAGAGGAGACCGAATGCTGTTCTGTAAATCCCCAACGGTATTTAATTTTCTTCTTATTATTTAAACTGTTTTTCTGGCTTGATAAGAGTTTTTTAGACAGGGGGAGAAAAATAAATAACTCTACCTCTCATAGCTTCTGAGTACTCATTCCAGAAACCTACGTAATGATTACTGCATTCAGATGCATCCTGTTGTTTCCCTAAGAGAATATGTGGTATCTATCCACATTATTTATTATATAGCCATTATGTCATTAATCATAAATAATAAATACAGGCAGTATTTTGTATTTTCCTTTAACTTACTTTATTTTATAAAGCCATATCATGGGTCAGATAGCTTAAGGAAGTGAGAATGTACCTTAAAAACAGATCCCTGTTCTTAACTCAAATATTAGGAACACATAGAAAATGTAGCAGATATTTGTAAAGCTTCTATCATAGCACATGTACAGAATGCTCCTTCTTCACTGAGTTCTCCAGTGTCATGCATGGACACACATTCTTTTCACCATTTTTTGGGTGGAAATATAGTAAAAATGGAGGTATATTTGTTTGTTTTTTCTCAAGAGTTAATAGCCAAAGGGAGATAATTCAGTTCTGTATTATCTATCTCCTGTTAATTGTACTTTTCTGCAAGGCAAAGTACAATTGAAGTAGGCTCTCCAATTTGCTTTTTCTAATTGTTACTACGCTTGAAATAAACTTCAGTTGCAATGCAAATAAAAGACCTCACACTAGTACATGAGTGATGTACAGGAAGAAACCAAGGACTTAAAATCTGTGACCTTCAGAAAGAGTGTAGCAATGTCAAAATGTGGAAACACAGAAAAGAATGGAAAATGTTTGGTTCCTACAGTAAAAATGTGTGAGATCTGTTTTGGGTATCTATATGCAATACCACATTCAGTTCTGGCACCCCCATCATGAGAAGGACATTAAACTGCCAGAGCAGGTCCAGAGGAGGGTCACAGATGTNGAGACCGAATGCTGTTCTGTAAATCCCCAACGGTATTTAATTTTCTTCTTATTATTTAAACTGTTTTTCTGGCTTGATAAGAGTTTTTTAGACAGGGGGAGAAAAATAAATAACTCTACCTCTCATAGCTTCTGAGTACTCATTCCAGAAACCTACGTAATGATTACTGCATTCAGATGCATCCTGTTGTTTCCCTAAGAGAATATGTGGTATCTATCCACATTATTTATTATATAGCCATTATGTCATTAATCATAAATAATAAATACAGGCAGTATTTTGTATTTTCCTTTAACTTACTTTATTTTATAAAGCCATATCATGGGTCAGATAGCTTAAGGAAGTGAGAATGTACCTTAAAAACAGATCCCTGTTCTTAACTCAAATATTAGGAACACATAGAAAATGTAGCAGATATTTGTAAAGCTTCTATCATAGCACATGTACAGAATGCTCCTTCTTCACTGAGTTCTCCAGTGTCATGCATGGACACACATTCTTTTCACCATTTTTTGGGTGGAAATATAGTAAAAATGGAGGTATATTTGTTTGTTTTTTCTCAAGAGTTAATAGCCAAAGGGAGATAATTCAGTTCTGTATTATCTATCTCCTGTTAATTGTACTTTTCTGCAAGGCAAAGTACAATTGAAGTAGGCTCTCCAATTTGCTTTTTCTAATTGTTACTACGCTTGAAATAAACTTCAGTTGCAATGCAAATAAAAGACCTCACACTAGTACATGAGTGATGTACAGGAAGAAACCAAGGACTTAAAATCTGTGACCTTCAGAAAGAGTGTAGCAATGTCAAAATGTGGAAACACAGAAAAGAATGGAAAATGTTTGGTTCCTACAGTAAAAATGTGTGAGATCTGTTTTGGGTATCTATATGCAATACCACATTCAGTTCTGGCACCCCCATCATGAGAAGGACATTAAACTGCCAGAGCAGGTCCAGAGGAGGGTCACAGATGTTCAGAGGACTGGATCACCTCCCCTATGGGGACAGGATGTGACAGTTGGATCTGTTCAGCCTGGAGAAAAGAGGGCTCCAGATGGATCTTAGAGCAGCCTTCCAGTACCTGAAGGAGGCCTATGAGAAAGCCAGGAATGTCTTTTTACAAGGGCATGTAATGATAGGACAAGAAAGAATTGATTGAAACTTGAGGAGGGCAGATTTAGACTGGATATTAGGAAGAAATTCTTTACAGTGAAGGCGGTGAGACACTGGAAGGAGTTGTCCAGGGAGGTTATGGATGCCCCTTCCTGGAGGGGCTCAAGGCCGGGTTGGACAAGGCCTTGATCAGTAAAAGGTGTCTCTGCCTGTGGAGTTGGAACTAGATGATCTTTAACATCTCTTCCAACTCAAACTATTCTATGAGTCTATGAATTCATATTGCTATAGTGATGAAAAATTTTGTTAAGATTTGAAACAGGAGAAAACACTGACAGCATCATATGATGCAGATGAAATATAAATATTCTTACGCGTTTTAAAAATATCTTTTAGATAAAGTCGATCTTTCTATTTCATTACATATATTGGACAAGGAGGAACAGAAAAAAAAAAAAAAACCAGACAGACATAAAATACGGCATAAATTCTATATTTATTCCTGCCACTCTGTAATTGAAAAACATATTGAAGTAATTTGGAGATTTAAGTAGAAAACAGCTCCAAGAGTCAACAAGATCCATTGACAGCAGCATTACAGTTGGATATATACACTGGTAAAATGAACTTTTCCGGATATATATGCAAAAAAAAAAGCTCTTGCATGGTGAGCAGGAATTTGGTATTTAAAGAAACTTGTTCATGAAAAAAAATATAAAAAGCCCAATCTTTCTTTCTAGAGGCATTATAAATGATCTTTAAAGACCCTTTCATTGAAAACTATTTTATAATTCCATGATTTGGCACGGTTGGCCCCAGAAATTTTAACAGATAGTGAGTAGATTGAGGGGAAAAGGCAAGAGGTAGATGCATGTTTCTACATTACACTTCCCAGAAATGCCAGAGCCGGAATGTGTCCACAAAACAGTCTCAAGCTTTATCATACAACTGGTGAGACCCTTTTATCTGTCTGGGAAGTGAGAGGTGGGGCTGGTGGAAATGCAGTACCCTTACAGCTGGAGTAACAAAATTTCCTGGTCACTGACACAACTCTCTGAGAGGAGGTTGCAACTGGATGGGGGTTGGTCTGTTTTCCCTGGTGCCAAGTGATGGAACCAGAGGAGGTGGCTTAGAGCTGCACCAGGGGAGATTTAGGTTTGGATGTTGGGAAAGGTTTCTTGACTGAAAAGATTCATAAAGACTGAAACAGGCTGCCTAGGGAAGTAGTTGAATCCTCACTGCTGGAAGTATTTATAGGAGGCAGAGATGTGATGCTGAGGGATGTGGTTCAGTGCCAATCTGGTAGAGTCACATACTGGTTTGAGTCAATGATCTTAATCATTGAAATGATTCAATGACTTGATGATTCTGGATATGTAACGAAATGGTGAAACAAAGCAGCCCTGGGTTTTGGCTAATTATTAGCCTTAATATTTTTATTATCCTAAACTCTATTTCATATGAACTCAAGAGGAGGTTTTGATTTTGTTATTCCCTGTGTCCTTCAATGCTGTCTCAGCCTGAACCACATTGCTATTTCGATGACTATGAAGCAGGACACATATAGCTCTAAAGATTAAAGCCACAGCTAAAGATGCAATAAATACAGTGTTGAGAGAATGGAAATATTAAGAATCCTATGCTGAGGTTTGAAACCATGTGTTACTCACAGATTTACTTTTCAATCTTTTTCTTCTCCTTGTGTCTTTTTCTTTTTTAATTTTTCTTTCTTTTTCTTTTTCTTTTTCTTTTTCTTTTTCTTTTTCTTTTTCTTTTTCTTTCTCTTTTTCTTTTTCTTTTTCTTTCTTTTTCTTTTTCTTTCTTTTTCTTTTGTTATTTTTGGGTTGGGTATTTTTTTGTTTGTTTGTTTTTTGGGTTTTGGTTTTGTTTTTTTTTCATTGCCTCTTGTGTTTCCTGTGTGGCTGTTGATAATATACATGAAGGAGAAATGAACAGGGATGTGTCCACATTCACACATTAGCTAGTTTCTAACTCAGGATAATGCAGCTGTTGCATGCTGGGTGTATTTCTACTGCTGACAATCCAATAGATTTGTTGCCACCGCACCCAAGTGTTTCTGGAGATTCTCAGACCATTTCACTCTATTAGGATGTCATCAAAACTCAACATTTTAAATTAGTGTATTGTGAATGTCATATACATGTTCTGATCTTGATGCTGCATTTCCATGTCTGTTATATACTGGTATAGTGATCTCGGACGACTGTCTTCATTGTGCTGCCCCTGTTCCGTGTCACATCACCAGCCCTTTTCCCATCTAAACTGTGAGTATTCTGAAGTGAGTTACTGCCTGACATGAAAAGGTTTTCGTGTTCTAACAATGCCTTTACTTAAACAATAAAATGAAAAATGTAACAGCAGTCACTCAGGCAGTGTCATCTCCATGTTAACTAGCAATAAATTATTCGGTTTCAGGATACGAGTGTTTCTCCACAGAATGCTCAAGTCCTGCATTTCATCTTGCAGTTTCTGGTATAAAAGCCATACATGTGAAGACAACACATAAGAACTCTTCGAGAATAGAAATGTTTTGTCTTTTTGCTAAAAAAGTACTCATTTTTTCTCAATGCTTTCTTCTTAAATTACATGATGTGTCTGAAATTTTTCTAAATCAATAAATTGAGATCTGAAGATGCAGAGGGATTCCTTAAGGTTTTATCAAAATTAAAATTTGCTACCATAAGTTCTATGTTGGTCACAAAAAAAATTAAAAGAAAATGCAAGCAGTTCTCTTTTTGGACTCAGGAAAGTTGAAAAGCATGGATAAAAAGTAATTGTTAGGTTTATACAGTGAATACATTTATTGTTGAACTTAGGAACAGGAAAACCCATTTCTCTGCAGGGAGAAGCTGTGGAAAGAATAAGAGCATTGAAAACCTCTCTTTTTCTCTCTGCCTCATCCCGTAGCCTATGCTACTAACTAGCCAGAGCTTCAGGAGCTATGCTAGCTGCAACTATTAGAGCTAGGCTTCTTTCCATAACGGTTGTACCTTCACACCACCATAGGTGGTACCTCAGACTGTCAGGGAGAAAAAGCTCAACAGCATTAAAAAACTGAGTTTTATGGGGAACTGAGAATATAAAGCACCTCTTATGTGTCTAGTCCTGAAATCTCATTAGATACAGAACACAACAGTAACAGTGAAACAGGATTTTTGACTCATCAAGACTTCAGGATCAGATCTTCACACACAGGTCACTGCATCAGCTCCAGTAAAACTGCAGTACTGCCCAATGAAGTTGCAGATGTTCGGTGGAGGGAAAAAGTGCAGGGCCACTGATAGCAGGAAGTGAAGAAAGTATAACAATTAATAAATTGGAGAGGAGACTTCTTTCAGCACAGTTGCCCCACAGTAGGTCTGGTAAGAACAGGGAGAACACCTGGGTGGATGCAGAGTGTGTTCTGGGGTCTGCAGTAACCACAAGAGGTGAACAGCTTGGTTTTAGTGACTCATCCAAATCATGGCATCTTCAGCAGAGCTGTGTACTCTTTGCAACAGGGTGCTGATTCAGTCCTGACTCATAGGGAAGAGAGCCACCTCTCTGAGTCACCACCAGCAAATACTTTCCTTCAAGGTTACCAAATAGGATGTGCCACGTGGGTGCCTGTTCCTCTCCTGGGAAATCTGGTAACAGACCTCAACCTGAATGGCATGTATTTAGTGAGAGGACTTCTTCCTCAAGGAAACCTGTGCAGTAAATTATCATCTCTGGACAGATCTTCACATAAGATCTTTCTGTTAATGCAGAGGAAATGACTGTGCCATATTGTTATATGAGTAGCTTGTTCTCACTTAGAAGTTTGGAACAAAAAATTTACTTTACACTGAAAAAAAACCCAAAAACCCAAACCAACAAAGATGTATATTGAACCCTGTAGGGAAATGAGTTAAAATGTGATTCTTTTGATATTGCCACCCATCTGGAACAATTTTTGTGGGATACAATTTGTCAGACTTTCTGTAGTACTGAAATATTTTTAAGAGTTCTGTTAGGGGTAACTGTGTTTTTTCTGCATTTCATAATATCTAAGAGACAATTCTTACCTCACCAATAGAACACTCTTGCAGATTGTCCATAAACTTAATCTGACAATTTGCAAACCAATTTATATATAGGCAATTTGGGTTGTGTGCATGCATACAGAGAGACCTATATAGATATACGATAAACCCATAATCCAGAGTTGTGTATATATTTATTTGTGAATAAAAAAGTGAACACAGAAGCAAATTTACTGTCATCTAAGAAATGGTTAACCTACAAACACCAACATTTTCATTAAAGGAGACTAAATATATAAATGTAAACTGTGAGTAAAAGGGGGAGTGTGGAGAGAAAGACACAGAGAAAAAGGGCATATAGTTACATATATACGAGTGTAAAGTTCAAAGGAAAAGAAAACTGCTGAATAAGATTACCGGAATATAATTCTAAATACCTAACCTTATTCATTTAATGTGCCAAAGCAAGAATTCATAGTATATGGAGTTATAATCAGAAAATACTAACCCATGGAAGGTGATAATAATTTACAAATCACTTCAATTAGGTTTAGATTATACAGGTAACATGATCAGGAGAAAACAACTTCCTAATTTGACAATTGAAAAAGATGAAAGATATTAACTGATAAGAATGGGGCTCTATAGCTTGGAGGAGACTGAGGGGTGACTTCATCAATGTTTATAAGTATGTAAAGGGCAAGTGCAAGAGGATGGAACCAGGCTCTTCTTGGTGATGCTCAGTGATAGGACAAGGGGCAATGGGTAGAAGCGGAGGCATAGGAAGTTTCATGTAAACATGAGAAGGAATTTTTTCAAGGTGTGGGTGACAGAACTCTGGAACAGGCTGCCCAGGGGGGTTGTGGAGTTTCCTTCTCTGGAGATATTCAAAACCTGCCTGGATGTGTTTCTGTGTGATCTGGTATAGGTGACCCTGCTCTGGACAGGGGGCTTGGATCTTTTGAGGTCCCTTACAGCCCCTGACATTCTGTGATTCTGTGAAAAGTATATAAAAAAGAAGCACTATGTAAATGTGAAAGACGGAAGTAGGGATTCAACTTTCCAGCAGGACGTAGAGCACTTGATGAGGTCCAATATGAGAAAAGTCTGAAACCACCCTCTCAAGTCTGAAATTCCTCCCTACAACAAAAGTCTGAAGCTTTTCTCTACAACTACCTGGAAGGAGGTTGTAGCCAGGTGATCTCTTCTACCAGGAAACCACAGACAGAACTAATGGACACAGCCTCAAGCTACAGCAAAAGAGGTTTAGGCTGGATGTTAGGAAGAAGTAGTTCACAGAAGAGTGATTGGCCATTGGAATGGGCTGCCCAGGGAGGTGGTGCAGTCATGGTCCCTGGAAGTGTTTGAAAAAAAAGACTGGATGAGACACTTAGTGCCATGGTTTAGTTGATTAGATGGTGTCAGGTAACAAGCTGGACTTAATGATCACAAAGGTCATTTCTATCCTGGTTAATTCTGCATGTGATACCCAAGGCTTACTGTTTTCATACTGGTAAGCAATGGCCCAAGACTGTTTTGAGTTGCCTCAAGACTTGGGTTTTTTTTGGTTTTTGGGGTTCGTTTGTTTGTTTGTTTGGTTTGTTTTGTTTTGTTTTCTGAAATTGGCCAATTGAATTAATGCAAGTTATACCTGAAGAGTTTACTTATGGTAAACTTGCTTACATAGTAGATCAGAAAATGCCCAAACAACTGGCACTTTTAGTTTTTTTATCCATGTAAGAGAACACCACTCTGAACTACCGGGCAAGTATTTGTCCAGTAGTTATTACCAGAGAGTCCGAGGCTCTACAGAGTATCATCAATCCCATTAATAGCTATAGGGCAGTAACAAAGCCTGCTTTCTCCTACATGACCTTTACTGCTCTGTGGGAAATCTCTTGGAGATTGACAGCTCCATCTATCCACAAAGTTAAGCCTCAGGACTAATGGACCTGGAGCACGTCTGCAGTGCAACCTTACCAGTGCATGAGCATACTACAGGAAGGAGAAAAGTAGTAGCAGGAAACTCTTGCAGGAGACTGGGAAGGAAACAGCATGAGCCTTTTGTAGGGCTGGAGATATCTAGTGGAAAAATACGTGGGTGCTTCCAGGCACTACCAGCCATTGGCTAAGCAGTACTCATGGGCCAAAACCACTTTCCTGGGCCATATCCAAGTGAAATCAGGTGTCACATGAAATAGTGGCAATGACTCAACAGCAGTGGGAGGCTCGCTTTCCTCTGAATCAGCGCTGGAGGTGTCAGGCATCTTACAGCAGATTTACAGGAGAAGATGTCAAACCATTTGCGGTCAAATAGGAATCAACTGTCTTTTTCAACGTGAAGCTCTGACTGTGCTCCAGGAAGAGTTACTCTCACATCTAATGCCTCCCTGAAGTGTTGATGCATTTTCTGCCTCATTTCTCTATCCTGAAGCCTTCACTACTCTAGAATCTAGCCACAGACCTAAATGCAAGGGAGTAGTCATCACTCACGTCAATAAGACATACTCTGCCTGGAATGGCACTAGCACAGCTGCACCCAAGAGCAGTAAAAGGATTCTCCAAAATGCAAGACGTTCTCTCTCTTGTTTCGCACATATTATCAGAGGGAAGGAGACAGATTTGGGGTTTCTTTTCCAGATGTTGTTAAATGAAGAAGAGGATCTTGAAGCTAGTCCAGTTCCAACACCTTGTGGATGAAGAGAGATTAAGAAATCCACAGTCACAGCACTGTCCCTGATCTTAGATTTGTAGCCTGTTTCAGATTTGCTACATATAATGCAAAGACCTTCAATGTATCACTTAATCACAGCGTGTTTCAGAGCCCTGAAGCAGCGAAACACAACATATGGAGAAGTAAAAACACTTTAAAGAGGTCTTTTGAAGAAATATCTATGTTCTATTCCATAAAGAGTCAGGCAGTAGATGTTTATAATAATACTTCACCATTGCAATATGTTGATTTCTTTGAATTAAGTTAACCTTCACCTGTGTATTTTGTATGAGGCAGTGCATGTGCAAGAAGCAACAGCTGTACTTTGTCAAGTTTCCTCATCCAAATAAGGGCTTAAAACCTTCAAAGAGTATCAGCTGTCCATGATTCATGATATTTTCATGAACAAATTCTGCTTTCTGGACAATTCATTATATGGAAACACTGTGGCCAAAGTCAGGCTAACACTAAACCATTTCAAACTGTTGTGGCTTATATCACTGCATATTCTTCTGCTCAGGTAGATAGGCAAGGAAAACTAAAACAAGCTGGAGGTTAAGCAGCCAAGAAACAGTTTAAACATAGACTACCACAAGAAGTTTGAATATTACATCATAGAGAAAATGACAATGAAGAGTAATAACAATAATGGTGATTACAATAAAATTATTGTTATGATTAATATTAGTAGAGTGATAACAATAACTATTTGTAGTATTAATTATAATTGATATGATTATATACTATTCTTAGAATTATATAATAAATACAATATTATTATATTATGCATAAGATATTCTATGCTAGTNAATTTTCTCTATTAAAATATTCCAATTAGCTCAAACCAGCACAATTAATTCCCAGATAGCAAAAGCATGATTTTTCAGACTGCTGGAGTCTGCTACAGTCTGAATTTTAACATATGGCATAGAAAGTCTCACAGCAAGCACATTGCTACTCATTATACTGTACAGAATCTGTGGATGTATATTTCAACATTTTAAAAAATCTCATAATAGTCATATCAGTCTTTAAATGCAAGGAAAAAAGTAAATAAAAAACCAGTACTGCAAAGTGCTGGAGCGGGGCAGATATAAAACAAACAAAACACAAAACCCAACCAAGCAACCAACCCAACAAAAAACAAACAAAATCCCAACCAACCAAAACTAAAGCAGAAGAAAAAACAAATATTATTTACAAAACAACTTTGTGTGATTTAACTCTCTAGTGATACTTGAGAGTGTTCTCTGCTACTAGCAGAAAGCTTCCCTCTGCCTAACATCTCTTGCCAATTGCGTTCATGTGCTACATCCAGTTCATGATCCTCCTAACTTGACAGAACTGACATCTGATACACAGAATTCCAGACTGTGAGAAGGGCATATGAAGCACAAAGCTCCCAAAGGGCTATTGCTGCTGGGAAGAAAAGTCAACCTGCCAATATTCTCTAGTGCTACTATGGGAGGCTGAGGAAAATGAAAAGTTATAGATGTGGAGTGAAACTAAATTTTGCTTCAAGGGGAAATAAAGTCCTTCCTGGAATGTGCAGTTGCACATAATAAATAGAAACAGTTTCATTTTATGCAGCCTTAGAAACCCAAGTATTCCTCCTTTCAAGAATTCTTCTTATCAAGTTCCATCTTACAACCACTTGGATTCCTTGATGTTTTGAAGGCCTTCCCAGATCTTCACTATTTGGGTGGTTAGAAAATTTCTCTTAAATTCCAATCTAAACCATGACCAATTTACAACTATTTGATGTGGTGCCAGTATTAGTTTAGGATAATCTTCTCCATCTCTTGTCTAGCCAAGATGAATATATTTATAAAAAATCTACTTGTATTGTTCTTGTTTAGCAGTCTGAACCAATCTACACTTTCTAATTTGTTTTCTAACACAGACATCACAATTCTACCATCATCTGGGTAACCCTGCCTGGCATTTGCTGCAGTTCAAGTTCATAATGCTTCTCAAAGGACTCCAGAACAGAATCCTTAAAGATCCATCATCTGTGCTTCACATTCCACTTTCATGCTAGTGTTTCACTCTGTGTATCCTCGCTGGAATAACTTTAAGCAATCCACAGCAGTAAAATTACTGACATGTAGTTCAGATCTTCATTTTTACATCTTATGTCATGACTTCTTTTTATAACAGGGAGGCCAACTATTGATAAAAACTTGCATGGCTCTGTACTCATGCACTATTCAAATTTGTCTCTTTTCTACCTCTTCAGGTAAAGATTTTAACTATTTTTTGTTTTATGACGATCTCATCTTGAATTGCTAATTCCTACCAACTCTTTACTTTCACAACCGATATAAAGAAAAATATTTGTAAATGATGTTTGATAAGAACAACTCCACCTTATCTCTCAAAGTGAAAGATTATTTGTCTTCAGGCAGCAAACTCAGCAGCACTTCTGCCAGTTTAGATCTGTCCCATAAATGTAATGAAAAATTATTTTAAAAGTGCCTTCTAATTGCAAGGTATTTCGATGTCCTAAAACTAGATAAGAAGGACATTAAAAAAACTAATCTGTGATTTAAATGTTGAGTAAACTATTATGAATTATACAAAGTTAATAACTGATATTAATTTTGATATCCAGGTGAAGATTGTTAATAACTATGAAAACTGTTTATTAGCATTAAATCTTGCCAGAAAACTTATTTACAAGGTCCAAAATGCACAGTTTGGATACTTATGCACACAGGGAACAGACAAAAAATAGAACACTTAAGGGATAACTAGCAAATGCA
>WBNM01011715.1:51697-71061 GCA_013399055.1 Ramphastos sulfuratus | reverse complement strand
AACAGCCTCAGGTCTCTCTGTCTTTCCACATAGCACAGATGTTCAAATCCCTTCACCATCCTCATAGCTCTCCAACAGGTCCCTGTCTCTCCTGAATTGAGGAGCCCAAAGCTGGACACAGCATTCTAGGGGTGGTCTCACCAAAGCAGAATAGAGAGGGAGAAGAACTTCCCTAGATCTGCTGGATACACTTTTCTTGATGCATGCCAAAGATACCATTGGGCCTCTTGGCCACAAAGGGCACATTGCTGTCCTATGGATAACTTAACACATTCCCTTCCACATACAGCACAAGATCTGCATTTCCAGCCTCTGCTTTTCTGTGTTCTGAACTCTTCATAGGGAGAGCTATTGTGGGAGTTCCAGTGCTGTGTTTTTCCACCCCTGGGTCGTGTCATTACAGGTGGAAGAAATACTCCCTGCACCCAGCATGCAGATGCTGCTCAGCTACATCTCCTTGTGGTTTGCAGCCTGTGTATTTTTCATAATGAACAATGCAATAAAGATGGAGTGTTTGCAGTGTTAAATCATGTTCCCAAAGGGAGTAGTTTGTATAACAAGATAAAATTATCACATTATAATAACTAAATATGCATCAGTCTAAAGCATGCTTCAATTAATCATCAAAAGTTTGCACCGCCTCTTTAGGTCTTAATTAAGCAGAATGTTTTGTGGGTTATTTTTTTCTTTCTTTTTTTTTTTTTTTTTAATTCCCCTTCAAACCAGTGTGAAAGAGCTGCAGAAAATTGTTCCTCTTAAACCCAATGAGCAGCAGTTTCCACTAATCGATCTTACATGGAGTCATAATTTGGAGAGGCGGTGTGGATGAGAAGGAAGGCAGTGAGCACAAATCCATCATGTACAGCTCTGTCCCTTTAGCTAAACAAACCAGCAGGGTCCACAGTGTTTAGCAAGATGATCCTAAAATCCCTACAATTTTGGAGTTAAATCCTCATCAGCTTACTAACTTCTAGGCTGCAACGTTCTGCTAATGTCATTTGTAGCTACCTGATACATAGCTTCAATTTTAACTGCAAGAATTTAGGTGAAACTAAGTGCAGTCACAGCTCTAACCCTGCAGGTTATGATGATCCATAGGCAGGTACTCCAAAACCTTACTTGTCATATTTCTTTGCAGGAGATACTCAGCTCTTCTGGAAAGAAGGAAATATCACTCCTGAAGGTGCCCAACTGCAGCACTGAAGAAGTCCTGTTATGCAGAAGCAAGACCAGGAGGGCACAGGGTTTGGGGCTGAGATCTCAGAGAGTACATCCCCTGGACTGAGTGAGCCTGTGTGAAACCTGTACCTTGGCTGTGGTTGTATCTGTGATTTGATACAGACAATGTATCACAGAATGTCAGGGGCTGGAAGGGACCTTGAAAGATCATCTAGTCCAACTCCCCTGCCAGAGCAGGAAATGTTGGCAGCCCATCCCTCCTTGGTGTCTGCCCACCACAAATCTCCTGGCATGAGCTTCTTTCTACCACAGCTATCAGCAGTCATGTCCCCCCACTACCACTTTCTTGTTCCCTTTCTTACTCTCTCTGTTGCACTCCACACCCTCACACAGGTAGTTTGGATCCCAGAGGGGTTTTAGGACAGCTAGAACAACCCTTTACACCATGCTAGGAACTGTGCTCAACCCGTGGCCACACATCTTTAAATATTTTAGCTGCTTTCACTCCTACTTTCTAATGAAAAGCTGAGAAACCTCTTTTTTAGATCTTAACTTGACTCTAGCATCCGCAGCATTAACAACAAGGGCTCACTCTTTCCACTGGGATCTGCCAGGATTTCAGAATGGTTCATTCTGAGCTACCTGCCATTGAAGAAAACCACATAGCACATGTTTAGATTTTTCAGCCCAAAGCAGTTCCTGAGGTCGATGCTCCCAACCAAAGCAGAAGCACCATTAGAGGCATTTTTCTTACATCCAAAATGTTTTCATCTGGTGAATCTCACACGAAAAAGAAAACAACAAACAAAACTCCCAAGACATTGTTCTCATCCCCCTTGAGACAGCATTTAAGTGCTGATGTTTCAAATGGGTGGGTGAGTGACAAACTTAAGTTGCAAAAAAGTACCTTGGAAAAAATAATTAAGAGAGAAGGATTAAAACCCAGAGCTGACAACAGAGAGCTCGCTGCAGCCATCACTGTGGCAATATCTCAGGGACTCTACAGTGCGTTTCCTTTTAAGGACCAATCTCTTGAAGTTCACTGCTCTGCCAATAAAGCAAAGCATCCCAGCTCCTTTTAAAAAATCATTTGGGGGATCCACAGCTTGCCAATGTTTTCCACACATGGGCTGAGGTCCCTTCTCATCTGTAGTTCAGTAAGGACTGAACTCGGGACAGAAATAAAGCTGACATTTCGGCAGGCTTTAAACATGCAAGCAATAAAGCAGACAACAGGGTGGGGACTCCCTGTGTATTTTGAATACCCTCTCTTAAAGCACATAGGTGGACTTGGTGGTTTTCTTTTTAGCACAAAGGAAACACTCAGCCCTCCACAGAGAGCAAAAGACTTCAACAGTGGGCTAGATGGGGCAGGCATCCTGGCATTTTAAAACTCAAGCACTAATGACCCTATGATCAGTGTAAATTAGATGACGTTTCAAACTGAAAAGGAGTTAAATAACTTGAAGAGCAGTGTTACAGGATTTGTTGCAATGCTCTTTATTAGAGAGCTAATCTTGCAGTTAGAGAAACTGTAAAATGCTGTTCAACAACCAGAATAAGATTAGGGAGATATCAGAGAGGGATCCAGAGCATAGTAAAATGAAAGTCTCCTCAATATAGAGACTTAATTAGATTTGATAATATGGTCTTTATTTAAGGTAAACTGCCACTGGGTTCTTCCTGGAACCAGACCTCTCAGTAATGTAGTCATAGAACCAATTCCTCAGTGAATTTAGACAGATGAGCTGGAATTCATTTTTACTGCCCTGCTAACTACCATTTAAAACACCTTTTGTGCTTCCCAGTTCCTCCAACACATTTTAAATACTGAGAGAGTCAGCTCCAGAGCATTCACAAGGAACTCAGGGACTCTGCTTTATCCCACATGTTGCAGCAAGTTACAGATTCAACACAAAAAGTCCTGTAAATTTTAATTCCAAAGTTATGTTGAGCTAGAACACAGAAACCCACTTGTTCCTTTCAATAACACAGCTATTTACTTGCTCCACTATTAGAACATGGCATTTCCTGGCCAGCTTAAATCACGATTTTACAAGGCAGTCAGCACTGGAGGTGCTTCTGCTCCTCCTTTAAGATGTTTTACTTCACCAGATGCAGTTGTTCCATCTCATTCCCTCACTATCACAAGTTTCTGATAACTTTTGGTACAGCCCAAATCATTACAATTTGGAAATCACTGAACCAAATATTATGCAGAGATGCTGATCTGCAGGTTGGAGGATTTAAATCCCTTTTCCTGCCTCAGATGTACTTACTTTCTTGTAAAACTTGGGGAAGGAGCACTATTTCCCCCTTGTACTTCTCTCCCCTGTGGGGAGAGCTTAGTCAGCTGCACACATCCTCCTCTCTGCCTCCTCTTCCACCTTGTCCCATGGCAGCGACCTCCCCTTGCAGCACAGCATGGCAGGGAGCTGGTTCTCCTTTGGGATGCTTAGAACAGCAGCCACACTCTGTGCATCAATTGCACAGAAGGAGGCAGGAAAGGGAAGGGTATTGCCAACACCCATGCTCAATGGCCAGACCAAGGAGCAGCTGTACCTCCCCTACTGAGGTATTGCCATGAGGATCACAAGAGAAGGTAAACCAAAGAAACTGCTAAAGAAACAGGGAAATGGAGACACCATAGCCTCCAGCAGGTGCCAGGGGAAGGAGGCAGCATGTTCTCACCTGCACTGGGAGGATTTTTTGCATTCTTCTTTAACCAGTCTTGATTTTAGCCTTCCTTCATCCCATGTAATGACAGCCGTCCAGACTTGTCTGAGCGAAAGGGCAGAGTCACCCCAAGTGCCCTCTCAGATTTACCCTATCACTGAGGGCTGCAGAACAGCAGTCAGGATGTCTGCATGCTACAGCCACATGCCCTGCACAGCTGTGCTGGGATTCATATTTCTAGATCATTCCTGACTATTGCACTTCTGTCCCTTGCTATTTCTATGTAATTTTGTTCGCTTCTCACACAAAATATTAATGCAGAAAGGTCACTGTTCAAAGTTTCCCAGCAGGTTCAAGGAAGACCTAATCTGCTCCCATCTTTAAATGAGTGCTTCCTAGGCATAGCTCAGGATCAGTACTCCTTCCTCCTCCTTCCTGAGCTGCCAAGATACCAAGAATCATATCTGCCTCCTTGGAAATCCTGTTTGCCTTGGCTTCTGACTCTGTCCTCCCCCAGTGTTGCTGTTTTTTTTTTCACCTCTGCAGTTGCTCCATCAGTGCACACTGCACAGTATCCTTCCTATTTCTCCCTTCAGGCTTCTGTTCTTTCTGCACTCTGCTCTTTCTCTTCTCCCTCTTATCTGTATAGAATCTTATCTGCAAAACTATTCAGCTAATAATTCACTGTGACTGTTTCTTGGATCTGCTTTTCTTCTTCAGCCCATTGCTCTCCTGTCCAAGTGAGTAACTCAGCCTGTCTCTCTGACACTTCTTTACTAGTGCTGATCCTTCAGTTCAAAATCAATACAGCAAGAATTAAAGTCTAATAATTTCTCTCCAAGTGCTCACTCCATATTATTTGCTCAGTAACAGTGAACCACCCCATCTTTCCTGCCCTTCAGGATCATGATTTAGATATCATTTTCATCTGTGGGCATTCTCTTTGGAGCTATATTTAAATCTTGTAGATTTTTCTCCCGAATTCATCCTCATTCTCAGCATCTCAGTGCATCACTACCAGGTTTTCTCTCTAGCCTGTAATGTAACCTTGTCCCAGGCACATCCACTCCAAATGTGCTGCAAAAATCCCTTTCTCTGCCCAGCATTTTAACCTTGAGGGTTTCTTTTGGACTCTTTCTTCATTTATCAACCCAAACAAATGTAAACTGCTTCTGCTCTTGCAGCAGGTCAGCCACAGCCTGTGTCTCCCTCACGTTGAAAACGTTGCCTTTCAGCTCTAGGAATTCGTGATGTGAGTCTCTTTCATTTGCCTCCTCAACTCAAAGCACTTTTGTGCTGTTTCCAAAATCATGCCCTGTGCTCGAGAGGGGCTCTGAGAGAACATCCCTCGAGTTACTCTTATCTGGCTTTGCATCACTCTGAAGTTTTCTGCTTTCATGTGGTGCCCACAAAACAGTGTCAAAGTGCAGTGCCAAGACCACGGCCTGACACGCTGGCACTCCTGGCTCCTTTGTACTCCCTTTTCTACTTGCATTCACCAGTTGCTTCTTGCCAGGCCCTCTGGGGTGAGCATGACTAGAATACCTACTCCTTAAGATAAAACAAAACAATTACTGGCAATGCTTACTGCAAATCCCACAAAGGCTGTGGGTCTCCTCCCCCTCCAGTCCTCCCAAACTTTGCTCTCTAAAGCAAAGGTGAGATAAATGTGCTCATCTGCTCAGAAGTCCTGGTGATCTAGGGCTCCTCGATGATCATGGGATAAAGCCAGAGGAGGGAATGTGCTCATACCCCCTTTTCAAGTAAAACAGCAATATCCATTAGTAATGAATAAATTAAAAGCATCGAGTTGGAAAATACTCATGAAAAGCTTCCTCTGCACATCACCCTCAGCAGTATGTCTGAACTCAGGACCACACGTGGTAGGCGGATGAGCAAAGAACAGAAGGCAGTTGACTTAGCCAAGGTTCCCCTGTGTCCACTTAACTACTGTTGCAGTAATTTGTTTTTCTACTTCATAGTTCCATCTCCTCCTGCTTGTTTGATGTCATAAAAAGGTAGCAGTCTGTGGCAGTTTGCACAATGCAGGTTATAGCCTTGTGCTCGCGCAACACAAATTCAGCATTCTGGATTCATTCATGACTCAGACTGGAGGAGAAAATAGCTTGGGATGGCAGAAGCCCTTGATTAAAGCTTTAGGGCCAAATCAGCAACAGCTTAGGATCCAGCCCATATGGCCTGAGATCTTTAGCTGTGTAAAGGCTGCAGGAATGGGCCCAAATAGCTTTGGTAATTAGCAAATAGCATATAAAATAGATGAAAAGTCTTTGGCATGGAATGTGTATTGAGGAACATTCAAAAATTACTCATAGCATATTAGGATACTTCTTTAGACATAAAACTCAATAACATCAAAACCATTTGGGAGGGGCAACTGTAGTCTATCACATGACTGTCAACAGGCAAACACTTCCTTGGGCTGATCATAGAATCATAGAACGGTCTGGGTTGGAAGGTGCCTCCAAAGGTCATCCAGTCCAACTTTCTCAGCAGTCAGCAGGGACATCCTCAACTAGATCAGGTTGCCCAGAGTCCTGTCGAGCCTCACCTTGAACATCTCCAGGTATGAGGCCTCAACCACCTCCCTGGGTAACCTGTTCCAGTGTTCTAACACAGAATCATAGAATCAGTCAGGGTTGGAAGGGATCATCTAATTCCAACCCCCCTGCCATAGGCAGGGTCACCTCACACTAGATCAGGCTGTGTAGAGCCTCATCCGGCCTGGCCTTAAACACCTCCAGGGATGAGGTCACAATAAGGTCACCTTGAAGCCTTTTCCTCTCCAAACTGAACAGCCCCAACTCCCTCAGTCTCTCCTCACAGGAGAGGTGTTCCAGCTCTCTGATCATCCTCATGGTCCTTCTCTGGACACGTTCTACTACCCTCATGGTAAAGATCAGCACTTTATGGTCAGCTTTAGTCACTGTACCAGAGGGCAGAGGTGACTATCTAGAACTCCTGATCCTGCAAGTTGTTCTGCCACTGCAGAAGTGTTCCCAGACATAGTGAGGACACTTTATCCAAGCAGAGAGCTACCATTCCTCAGCAGGCATTGCAGATCGCCCAGTACTCCTGACTAGGAGTATCCAGAATGACACACAGGGACATCCACAGAAGCAGGACTGGGTCTGCTCCTGTCTAAATCCCCCAATTACCACACTGCACAGCAGTAAACAACAACAGAGCAATTCATCACCCTGCTGCAGCCTTAAGTTGCTTTCACAGGTGATGGTGAGCAGCCTACAGTGTGGCATAAATCATTTCTTTATGCAAACTCCAAAGAATGACAGTGTTACGAAATCTCTCCTGATAAAAATCTAATGAAAATGTAAAACATCTCAGCTCAGTCTCCTGGGTAGAGGCAAGATCACGTTAAACCCCCAAGAGACAGCATCCAGGGATTTCAATGGGAATCAAGAGACAGTTTTCCCAGGATGAGCTTCTTAACCTCATGCAAAGACATGATATTGATTTGATGGCTTTGTCTCTTTCACTGTTTCTTTTGTGGAGCCTATTTTTAATTTAATCATCTTCCATTAATTTAGTTAAAGTCTTTATTCATCAGTCACAATTTTTTTTTTCCCTAAGAGCAGATATTGCTGAGGTGTTGAGAGAACAAAGCAGCAGGCTGAGTGTCACAGGCAGCACAAGTTTGTTGTCATTGCATTAGCAGGAGGTTTTTTTGAGAATACTAACAACCAAAGTCACTTCCACACTCTGTTTTCAAACCCCTTGCACTGTTTTTTAAACGACCCTCTTACAAAGACATCATGATCAGGCAATCTCAACACGTGTCACTGACAGCAAGCATTTGGAAACATTCACTGGCATTTACCTGCTGGTGGCTTTATGAAAGGTGGTGGAATTAATGGGACAATAATAGGTACATTCCCGTGATCCTTCGACCCTGCTGGTGAGTCTGAAAGTCCATTTCCTGTGGCAAGCCCTGGGTAGCTCGGGTTGATATTGTAGGGTGAAATAACACTGTCCTCAGGTAATTTTGGTTTTGGCAAAGAATTTTCTGCAAAACACAAAGAATGCATTGTACAGCATGACAAATAGGTCTCTTGAATGCCCTTACATACTTTCAACAGCCTGTTCATTACATTACTTAGCCTAATACAAGCAAAGTGCAAAAAACCTCCAGATATTTTTACCTTTTAAGAAATGGACACTTTCCAGTGCTCTTCAGAAATGCTCCATTATTTTTGTAAGCTCAGGGTTGGGGTTTTTATTTTGTTTGGTTTGGTTTGGTTTGGTTTTCAATCCAAAAGATGGGATTATTTTGTCATGCATCTCATTGAATCATTCAGGTTGGAAAGGACCCTTGAGATCACCAAGTCCAACCATTAACCCTACTCTACCAAGTTCACCACTAAACCATTTTGCTAAGTGCCACATCTAAACAACCTTTCAACACATCCAGGGATGGTGATTCAACCCCTTCACTGGGCAGCCTGTTCAGGTAGTTGTAGGGGGTGATAAAGTCTCCCCTCTTCCTCACACTGCCCAGTTCCCTCAGGCACTCTTCAGCAAACTCATTCTCCAGACCCTTCACCACCTTCGTTGCTCTTCTCTGCACCCTCTCCAGCCCCGCAATGTCTATTTTGTACTGAGGTGCCCAAAACTGAACACAGTGCTTGAGGTGTGGCCTCACCAATGCCAAATACAGGGGGACAATCACCTCCCTACTGCTGGTCACACCACTGCTGATCCAAGCCAGGATGCCACTGGCTTTCTTGGCCACCTGGACACACTGCTGGCTCATATTCAGCCACTTGTCAATTAGAACCTCGAGGTCCCTTTCTGCTGGACAACTTTCCAGCTACTCTTCCCCAAGCCTGTAGCATTGCCTGGGGTTGTTGTGGCCCAAGTGCAGGACCTGGCACTTAGCCTTGTTGAAGCACATCTCATTGACCTCATCCCATTGATCCAATCTAAGTCTCCCTGTAGAGCTTCCCTGCTCTCAAGCAGATCAACATTCCCACCTAACTTGGTGTCATTTGCATACCCTTAGGATGCCCAATTTAATCAATGACACCCTGTTCCTGTCCTTTGCTTCTGCTGTTTGCAGAGTAATCACACTCAGTGTGCTGTGACTTCACCAATGCAGGAAACATAAACCAAGCATAAAACCTAAAAGAATTCCTAATTCCCTATCAATCATATGAGGAGTGGTAATGGAAAGGATCTTTAAAAAGGAACAAATCATTGAAATCATAGCACAGTGTGCATGAAAAGATGACAGTTATTATCCTAATTCTTCAATCCCAAACCACCTCAGGATTCTTATTTGTAGAGATTTCTCTAATGCACCTCAGTTAGAGATGGGGCAAGCCTCAATTCCTATCATTCGCTCTTCTCCCACCTGTCAGAAAAAGAAACACACTTTTTTCCCCTCCCACAGACTGCACACACCAAAATTTTCTGCCTATCACAGGTTCTTGTTGGCACATAAAACATGATTTGTATCATGTGCCTATAAAATAAGTGTGTAACAAATTTCACAAGGCATACACTGCAGCCACAAAGCATTCAATAAAAGATCTATTGACAAAAACATAAAGAAATGAACCACTTTACCACGCAGCAACAAGAATCCTCACAAGTGCCTTAATGACATTGCATTTTCCATGAAAAATAAACACTGATCACCAGAGTCACTACAGAACTGACAGGCTGCAAACATGCCATTTTAACAGAAATAGGTTGTTTCACCTTGCCTCTAATTTCCCCACCTTTTTTCTAGCCATCTCTCCCTCAGAGCTGGTTACTCTGCTATCTACTCATTGCAGCACTCACTGAACACAAAGAAAGGAAAACACAAACACTGCTGGCTGCAAACGCGGTGAGAAGCAGCAGTGCAAGAGCATAGAAGCTGCTGCAGTTTCCTCTTTCCCTCACCTTTAAGGAACTCTTGTTGGATAAGGCAAGATGCAGCAATTTCCTGCTCCTCGCTCTGATGACCAGCCCCTGCCCACCCCCTGTGACTGCAGAGTCAGAAGGCAGCAGCTGACAGGCTGAACAGACTGGGTCCCATCCTTCACGTTTTGAATCCTGAAGATCCAGTTACTGCCCCAAACAGATCCCATTCCTTCAAGACTCCCACTTGCAGAAGGCAGGAGAGTACAAGCATGGATGAGGAGTCCTTTGTGAACCTCCACACTCATTCCTACACGTTGTGACTATTCCAGCTCAAAATCCTTCAGCATTTTAAAAAGCCAGATGCCAAAAAGCCTTAGCTTTGAAAGCAAAGTAGTTCCTTGAAGCCAGAGTGCTAAGAAAGTGCTCCCGTTTTTTCCAGCTGTGAGCAGGTGGTTGGTACCATAGGTCCTGACTCACAACAGGTATTGTTTGTGGAGATGTGTCACTAAGTGCCTACTAACAGCAATCCTGTTAAGTGATTTTCCTCATACCCTATTGGCTTCCTCAGACTAGCAGGCACTCTCTGGTATTTTCGTGTAAACCAACCACAAAGCAAGCAGCAGAACAGGCTCCCCAATCCACGCCGGCTCAGACAGGTTGAGATACTAATCCTTCTTTGCATGAACACAGAAACAAGAAGTCTCATTACCTTTGAGAACAGAAATGTGCTGGCGGCTTTCCCCATCTGCCGAGTAGTTCCTGAATTCAATATCTTCTCCATCTTTCAGTTCAACCTTATCATAACCATACCAGCCAAGGAGCTCATTCATAGTGTTTTCTGCAAAGTTCTGAAAGAGAAAAATCACCTACTTATTTATGTAATCAATAAGCATTTGGAAGGGAGGGAGGGCTGCATAAATCGAAGCCTATCTGCGCTACACGAGGAAGTGTCAGGTCTGGCCCACCCCCTCAGAGACTAATGCTCATTTGATAAGTCAAGTGCACAAAGTGTAATGCATTTAAATCTCTGCCTGGCACACGCAGTTCTGACAGAGGCTCACACGTCTGTAATTTACAGAAAATGAAAAGGAGAGTTGTTTATGACTTTTGCTCCGGCACCCAATGTCAGGAAGATTTTAACATGCATTCGTCACACAAACTTGTCTGTGTTGCCATCAAATATTTAAGGCTGCAGCAAGAGAATAACAGAAAGCCAGCAGTTAATCAATCTTATCACACTGCAGTCTCTTCAGCTGGAGCAGGTCACTGACACAATTACAGTTCCTTGAGGTGCCCGTGAACCAAATCAAACACAGTCACAGCAAAGGCATTTTTCCTCCGAGTTAGAAGCCCTCACATAGTCAAACCACTTAAAAACTCTTCACCGTGGAAGCATTTTGCCATTATGTTTCATACAAACACCTCTTGTATTTGTTTAAGGAAACCTTTCTCAGCTTTGCCACATTTACTTTCAAGCCTATCCACAAGCAGCCCTGTGGTCACGCTTCATGTTCGAATGGAAATGCAAAATATGGAACACGACTGTCATAGCTCTCAAATTCTAATAAAAACACATCCTCCAGGTCATGTGGTGAAAATATTTCTGCAGAAAATGCTGATTACTGGGCCAGGTTTAGTGGAGTAAGTCAAACCTGCAGCCAGACAAAGCTTTCTGAAATCAAACAGTGCCATGGAGCTCTACAGCTTATGGATCTAGGAAGCTACCAAAGAAATCAGCTAATGAATTATTGTGATGGCAAATATCAGTTTCAAGTAGTGTAACAACTATAAAACTCAAAAAAAAAAAAAAAAAAATCCCAAACCCACAGACAAAGCCTTTCTGTTTAGTCTCCTCATTTTTTTATTATCACTCTTTTAAAACAAATTCCAAGCTTCATGTCTGTGAAGGATCTTGACAGCTAAAACAATGCTCCTGACATCCACTATCTCCCGGGGCTCTGGCTACCAGCAAAGGAATAAGGACAATATGACACCAATTCAAAACAAATGGTACGTGGTAAACTTGCAGGTTGCTAGATCTTGTCCAGCAACTGCTCAGACTTCATTGTGAAACGGGAGCAAGTCTCCAGTCATCTAAATAAAGGAATAAAATCAATCAGATGATAATTGCTCCCGAATTCAAAGCTACAGCAGGCACTTTGCCCCAGAGCACGGCACAGCTCCTGGCTCATTCATCACACCAGATTGCATAGGTGTTCCTGTCACTCAAGCAGAGCTGTAGAGCAGCTATAAGCAATAAACACAAGCAATTTGTACTCTTCCAGGAGAAACATCTGTGCCATTGTGCTACAAACACACATTTCACGAACAGAAAAACCAAAGCAAAAACCCCACCGCAGACCCCTGGAGCATCAATTTCCTTTTGGTTTCTTTTTTCCTTTTCATTTTCCCTTGACCTCCTGCTGAAAGTCTGGATTCTGTGGCTGTCCTGTGCAGCCCCAAATTGCTGGAAAACATTGCATTGTTCCACCTCTACCTCTAGTGTCAGCATTGTAGGTATGACAGCCCCTTATTTCTGTACTATGTCGCTACTACAGTTTGGTACAACCCAGTGTAAGGTGGCTAGCATCTACGCTCATCTCTAAACCCTCTATTTAAAGTCTCATTTGAATGATGTTTTGAGTATTGTAAATATGAGCAAACCCAGGACATTTTTCTGAAGTTGCTTTGTTTGGTTTTTAGCTTTTTGGAGAAGTTTTCTCTCAGCACTGAAAGTCCCAACGCACTAAGCCTGTCTCCAGCCCCTGGGAATCCAACGATGAAGTGACATTGTTGGGAGTGAAACCTCACCACTGTAGCGCAACCAGAATGACCTGAAGAGGTCCGTGGAGGCCTGAAGGCAAAGCTCTGCCAGCTTCTTTTGCTCTGCTAAATTTCAACTATGGAGACACAGCCCTAGAGACTAATCTAGCAAGGTACAGACCAATTGAGAAAGTCTTCCTGACTTCAACCCCATGCAACCAAATTAATTGAGTAGCTCTAAATTTGCCTCCTGTGGATGCTTTGGGTTCTATTTGCACTGTTGATCAACTCGGGCAATGAGTAATTTCTAATTACTTGCTGAGGAATACGTAAGCAAGGCTGTACAGATGTTTATTTTCCTCCTGGCAATTCATACATGTGTATGTCTCCTCAGAATCTAGACAAAGCCATGCTTGGCTTTGCAATGGCACAAAGCTCAAGCACCGTTCAAGTCTCATTTTTACTCTCCATACAATCATAGAAATTTAAGGGTTGGAAGGGATCTCTAGAGGACTTCTCAAGTCTCGTTCTCCCATCTCATCCACGATGAGTGGCACACAAAAATGAACACTTACAATGACAAGAAACAGATCTGATGCTGAAATCACCCATCATAGAGACCTGACTATCAAAAAATATGTGTGTCACTGATGCATATCACTGAGGTTTTCCCTTTTCCAATGGGAGAACAATGAGGTTGCATATTAGCAGTAACAAAAGGAAATCTCTTTTGAACACTGTGATTCTCAACAAGGATGCTGAAATAAAGCACAAATATCACAATTCAGCCATTCTCCTTCATAATTTATTTTACATACTACAATGATGCTGATCACTTTTAATCCTATTCTCTCAGTGCCTAACATCCAGGACTTCATTACATTGCACTTTATAGACAGCAAACCAAGAGGATGATCCCATCATTAGCAAGCTGGTAGTCAAAGCTGAGCAGTTTTCTTCCACAGATGAGTGTCCACAGAACTATGATATCACCTTCCCTCAAACTCCTGACTACAATACTCGTTTGTATTAATGCCTAACATGCTGTCAGCCAAGACAATGGTCACCCAGGGCATAGAATCCTGGAATCAATTCAGTTGGGATAGGCCTCTAAGATCATTGAGTTTGACTGTCAAGACCACCATGGCCATGTGCTTAGTGAAGCCACTCCCCTGAAGCCAACCACTATTGTCTTCATGTGCTCTCCCTTCTTCCATTTCAGCAGTAGCCCAGATATGGTACAAGATGGGGCTCATAAAGAGCACTGTGTGGCAATAGCCAAAACATAACGGTGAGATGGGATGAGTTGAGACAAGACAGTTTTTGTCTTTGTGAATGGGAGGGGGGAACAAACAAACAAAAAAGAGGCAAAAAAGCCCAGTTGTTGATGAAGTTAAGGAAAGGAAGCAAGCCAATTAATACACAACCTGTATGTGCAGAGTAGAACCTCACTGGAAGATGTACAAGCTTCAAAGGCTTAGCTAAAGGAAGGATGATGACTGTAACAATGGTGCTTGAGCAAAGCAATGTGGGACCTGAAGCTGGGGCAGGTGAGCAGAAGCAGCAATGATGAAGCAGGCTAGTCAAGAATCAGCTGAACTGAGAGATGATAGAGCTGTCAAAATCTAGTGAGAAGGAGATGTGAAGATGAGTGTAGATGACCAGTTGAAGGATGTTCAAGGAGCTGCAATTCCAAGCTCTTGCAGGAACAGGACAGCAGAAGTACTGAGCTAGTTCGTGACTACTTTCAGGCTTGTTCCTCAAAATGATATGGAGGGTCTGCAGGATGGAGCCTTCCACCTCACCCTCATACCCTGCCAGAGGGATGACGTGAACAGCACACCAGGGAAAACCTTGCCCACCATCAATGGAATCCCAAGTCAGCAATTGCACTGCTAACCTGGCACCCTTAAACCACTGAATCCAAATGGGGTTTGTAAAGGTCTATGGATTTCACTGCAAAATTACAGCACTACAGCTGCAGCACAACCAGCTTATCCCTGCCAAAGAAACTGGCCCCAAAATGCTCCAGTGGCCCCAGCCACACCATGCTGCCAAAGCCCTCCCTTCCTGATGGACAGCAGCTCTTATTTTGCCCCCTGCTCCATCCCAAACCACTTATCACCACGGTGGGGCAATGTGTAATTTGCATGTTTGAACTGGTTTAACTCTGCTCTTGTGCTATACAAAAATATCCTCCCTCATGGAAGAGCCAAGATTAACTAACAACTAGCTAACTAAAACTAACTAACTAACTATTATGCTTGTTGGTATTTTGACTCGAATTTGCTTCCTACTCATGGAACTGATGAAGAGGAGTGTGTTGACTCTCCAGACTGGATTGTCTCCTTTATGAGACTGACTTTACACTCTTGGTGGTAAAAATACAATCACATTTATTCCTGTTTTAGGATACATTTCATCGTAACACTACACCTACAGGCTGATTTTTTTCACATTGCAATGCATCACTCTCCCAAACCTTCATTAATGAACACATTCTAAAGCTCAGCCACGCTTCTCTTTCCATCGGAGACCTCTTGCCTCTCCTTCTCTGTGAACCTTATTCACAGGGGGCAAGGCCTGGCTTCACCGAACGAGGCCTGGCAAACACGGAGGCAGGAAACGCCGGGGAGAATGAGTCTGTCAGACTCATTTTCTCCTAGGTTTTACTGCTGAATGTTTATTTCAGATCTGGGAGGAAGCACAGTGGCTCCATTCCATTTCCCTGCCTGCATAATCCACTCGCTGCAGAGCCCCACAAATTCCCTTTTCACTTTCACTGCATTGAGGAAATAAAAATGTTTCTACAGCCACAATATGAACTTGGATTTTTTTTTTCCTTTTTTTTCAACCAGGCCTCACTTATTTATGTTGTCACCATGTTGAATTTTATGGTTAGACCTTTATGCTATCAGAAAACAACACTTCTTGATGCTTTCATTCCCCACACACAGGTTTGGTTCTGTGACACCCACTTTGGGGAAGCTCTCCCTTTGCAGTCATCCCACAAAACTCCTTCCAGGCAGACTCTGCAAAAAAACTCCTCCACCTCAGTCTCCTGAAATAGTACAATTGATAAAGTCTGTCTGCTTTTCCACTTTCTCAAAGACATTTTTTGCTTTTCAGGAGAGAAGGGAGGAGTTTCCTTGGAACCTTCTGAGCGCTCTGGCTCGCTCCAGGCACAGGGCTGCTATGCCTGATTCACCACTTTCCTCCTCCTGACAGTAGTACTTCTAAATGCCAAATGGGGAATATTAAAACACTGAACTGAAAGATCTTCTGATGAGTTTACTATTAAACTGTAACAGATGGGACTGTCTTAAGCTCGAGGCTTTAGGAATGAAGCCCAATTTTGGATACAAATTAGTTATTGAGAATATTTATAGATGGTAAACTCCTCGGGCACGTGGAACAGGATGTGAAATTACAGCACAGATTAATTGCTCGCCTTTCAACTGGCAGAGACATGTGGAGACACTGTCTTGTTCATTCAGAACTTCCAGTGCAATCCACTTGCTGGACCTAACTTCACTTCACAGCGTGGTGGAGCACCTAAGTGTTCCTCCTGAGCAGCACTGCTGCCTGGCAGCAGAATGGCAAATAAAAAGAAGCTGAGGAGGGATGGATGGGAGAGCCAGCACCATGCCTTGATGGATGCTCCCATCAATTAAACTGTAAGAAGTATTTTGGTCTGAAAGTAGTGATGGGTTCCCCAATTATGATAGCTTTAGACCTATTAGGTGCTCTGTTATTCACCAGAGAGCAAGAAATGGAACTGAACTGCATTTCAGAATAACTGTTTGTTCTTCTTCCAAAGCACGAGGTGAACAGTGGTGCCTCTGGAAGAAGAAATGGAAAGTATCTGAGGGAGGAAGAACAAAAGAAAAAAAAATAACTAGGAGCAAAAAAAAGAAGAAAGAAAGGCTATGAAGGTCACAGTAAAACAAAGCAGTTCTTCCTGAATATATTTTTCAGTGAAATATAATATCAGAAACCTATGCAGAGTCAAGTGCTTCCTGCATACAATGTTGTACCAATTACAGTTTGTTACAACCATCGCGTACGTTAGGCTAGCAACAAGCCAAATACAACTTATCATCTGCCATAAGGAAAGAGCAAACAACCTGAATATCCATCCAGTCATGTTAGAACCAAGCTGTAACACTACTAATGGAAGACACCAAACCAAGCAGTTAGGTGTCGTGATCCTTCTCAAGTAAATATCTGACTGCATCAAACAGCAACTCTTGAAGGAAGTCTCAGTGGTGAAGTAATTTTATTGCTCATTCATAGTGTTTGCTGTACTTAAAATAGACACTTGTACCAGTGGTCTTTTTATTATATGAAGGGGGAGGGAAGAAAAATACAAAATCACATATACCCCAGTCCTTTTTCTTTCTGCTAGCAAGGGATGCAATTTGATCCAACGTGGGCTGAAACCTGAGTAGGTCACTGTACACCATGATAAAATTCCCTAATCCCTGAGCCAAATTTCCCTGAGGGGGCCCTCCTACTTCTCCTCCACTTTCCAAGCTGACTTTTCCATTCCCGCTCTTGTCTTTTCCTCCCCTTCATCTCTTTCATTTCCCCTACCTTAAAGCCTTGATATCTGATCTGCTGCTGATACTCGGGTTACAGTTTTTACAGCTTAGGCTGTCTATTGCTGTATACATTCCTTTCTTTCTGCTCTGCCGTGATTACTTACCAGAGCTTATTTTACACTGGTCCAGATGAAAGCAGTTCAGATGAAGAGAAACAGTCAGCCTGTTTGAACGTTACAGATAGGAACCTACACAAGGGCACATTGTGCTCCCCCTGTCATTCGGCTGCAAACATTTTGCACAGTGTAACCAATTTGTTACATTATTTGTGTCCCTCAGGTTTATGAAGAACAAGCAGACATCTTAATTCCTGGGTGAAGCAAAAGAGTAACTGATGGCCACAAGGTTTTAACTTGCTCAAACAGCCAAAAACCCAACTGTTTTTTTCTCCCTCCCTCTCATTCTCCTTCTTGGAAGACAGCAGGCAACTGTCCTACTACGAACGCAGCGTACATAGCATAGTTTGCACTGAAAGGTGACCTGCCTTTTGCACAAGGTCCTGCCATCAGCTACCTCACCCTTGACCAGAAGTCACATCGGTTCAAAAAGCTGCTTCTACCTGCCTTTAATTTCTAAGCTGAAATCTTGAGGTTTCTAACCTTAAGCAGCTACCCACGACTGAAGAAGAGAAACCCTCTATGCAAAACTTTACGCCAGCGCCTAATACCAAAGCATTAACTGAAAATTGTGTAATTTTTCTCCTTCACACAATGTTGTTTTTGTTTCTTCCTCACCCTTTCAGACAAACATCTGTTATACTGTAGAAGAACAACTATCTCCCAAACCACTGAGTGTGCCTGCAGCCAAAGTAAACAAAACAAACCCAGAGGATCCAGCACAGTCAGCCTTTATATCCAGCCAGGATAACATTTCACATGTTTTGATTAAAATTAGCTAATTTGTAATTCTAGAACCTATGAAACTTAAAAGCTGCAATCCACGTAGATCGCATTAGGCGATGCTCTGAGGGGCCAATGCCCTATACTACAGACCTCTGCAGCCTTCAAAACTATGTGGGATTACAACCAGCAATGACTCTTAGTCTCCGGTGCCTGCATAGAGCCCTCTCCAAAAATAGGATGTGTCATGTATCTCCCAAAGAATGATGTTGCTCCTCGGGGCTTGAAACTAGTACAGTTTGTTTCCAGAGAGCTGCAGGGAGGCGTTATTTTGCTCGTTCCCCTAACACCTCTCTTGTCCACCTCTCCAGCTGATGTGAGCTGTGTACAGGCTCGCCAGGCAGGCAGCAGCAGGAGGAACGCCTGCCTTGAGCAGGAAAAGGGCACCTAACCGAAATTAGTGGAGGGCAAAAGAGGGGAGAGGGGAGGGGGGACCATGCATTCCTGTTTAATTTTACACAGGGAGATCGATGCTCCAGAAAGCAAAGGTATTTTCACTAGGCATCAGGCGTATTTATACACTCGCCTATATGGCATGCATAGTGTGAACGTGTGGCAATTCTCAGGCAGCCCCCACTTACACTCAGCCTTTTAATAAATTACAAATCCAAATTAAATGGCAGTGCCTTTATCTCATAGCCAGGCTATGCTGATTTAGTCACTTTATATGCGCGTTAAACAACAACAACAACAACGACAAGTTCAGCTGAAGTCTTGGAATACACTGGTCCCAACTTCGGTGAATTAAGAGACGTAAAACAAACAGGCATCAGACAGACACGGAACAGACGTGGAAAACAGGCGCAAAAAAATTAGGATCGGTCAAGGTTGGAGCAGCGACCTAACGATAAAATAAGTCCTGAAATAAAGGTTTTGTGCAATCGCAGCCATCCTAACATCTGGAGCAGCCGCCTCAAGAGCTACCTCCAGGGCACAGCTGAACTGGCAGCGATTCCTATCAGGCAGGACAGCCCCTCCGCATGGCAAATCGTTCGAAAGCAGCCCTCGGAAGGCCACCTCTGCCCAGCACTTCTGCCGCGGCGGGGACTGCCAAGCCAAGCACGGTGGCAGGGTGCGGGGGAGGCGAGGGGGACAAGGAAAGAAAAGGGGTCTCCGCGCTTCGGTGCCAGAACGCTGCGCGGCTCACACCGCAGCGTTTCACTTTGACAATTTAATTACACAGTTGCAGCTGGCTACTGGGGAAAAAAAAAAAAAAAAAAAAAAAAAAAAAAAAAAANAAAAAAAAAAAAAAAAAAAAAGGAAAGAAACAGTGTTTAAAAGAGATCCCTTTCTTTCCTAACTTTAGGGCTTCCCAGCTACCTGAGAGGGTGGCTATAGAAAAGGGGGGGCGGTTGGG
>WBNM01011715.1:0-51650 GCA_013399055.1 Ramphastos sulfuratus | reverse complement strand
GGGCGAGAGGCAGCGCGGAGCGAGCCGGCCCCGCGCCTGCCGTGGCGCTGCTGGCGGGCTGCCGCGGAGGGGGCGACGGAGGGAAGGGGGGAGGCCGGCCTCGGCCTGCCGGCGGGCGGGGCTTACCGACACCGAATCGGCCGCCGCTGCCCGCCATGGGAGCCGGGAGAGGGGGGAGGAAAGGGGGGCGAGCATCGGGCGGAGCAGAGAGAAGGGGGCGGGCGGTGCGCACCCGCCCCCATGCCGGGATGGGGAAGGGGAGCAGGGGCAGAGAATCGCAGAATCGTTAGGGGCGGAAAAGCCCTCTAAGAGCATCAAGTCCAACCGTCAAACCATCATCACCGTGCCCGCCAAACCGTGTCCCAAAGTGCCATGTCCACGCGTTCTTTGAACACCTCCGGGGACGGCGATTCCACCACCATCCTGGGCAGCCTGTTCCAGCGCCTGACCACTCTTTTAGCAAAGACATTTTTCCTAATATCCAACCTAAACCTGTCCTAGGTGCAACTTGAGGTCATTTCCTCTCGTCCTATCGTTAGTTCCTTGGAAGAAGAGACCGACCCCCACATCACTACAACCCCCATGTGCCCCGCAGCCCACCTCCAGCGCGGTGATGCCGCCGCCGTTCCCCTTCCCTGGCCAACCCGGGCCCCCGCACTGCCCCCGGTGCCAGTCCCGTCCCCAGCACGGTCAGACGGGGCTCTCTGCTGCGCTGAGGGTTGGTTGCTCCTGTTTTGTCCCTGTATCTGCTCCTGAGAGGTGAGAATGAATGATTTGGTGGGACGCGCTGCAGCGACGAGGTGCTGGATTACAGTACACACTGCGGGGGATGCATCGATTATTCCTGGGTTGTGCTTTCCCGCTCCCAAATTACCCGATACAATAGAGTACGGTACGGGGGTGTCCATTGTTCCATTAGTCACAGTTGTAATTGCACGGGGGTTCTCGTTATGACTACCGCACACCTCAAAATCAGCTTTGTTTCTAAAAAACACCCCCGCAGTGGAAAGATAAACTGCGTTCCTTGTGGGTATGAGTAGGCTTCCCATAAAGATCTCTGTTTAGCCTGTCAAAGATAAGTTCGTTTTGTGTGCAACAATGTCTGATTTACATTCTCTGTTTCTGGAGCTTTAAATCATTGACATTTTTCCGTATGAAAAGTTGGGCACAACTCCTTTGCTCGCTTCGTGACTAAAATGAGCCTCGCTCTCCTGCTTCAGATGGCAGAGTGATTAGAGACACGCAGCACGTTCTCCCCTGTGGCGTTGAAAATAGGGAGAAACTGGAATTGTTCGTCGTCTTTCTTAGCTGCTAGAGCAGCATCGAAAGGGGAGAGAGCAACCAGACCTGTCTGTAAGGTCCTAGAGCCCATCTGCAGCAGTAAGGTCACTGACACGGTGAAGGGAAGGTGCTGCCACTCCCCTTGCTGACTGAAAGAATCAGACTCATGTTAGGATAAAACCCCAGATCTGATCATTCATTATTGCAGATTGGCAGCACCTCACAGAGACCCTTAAGAAGGCTCTGCCAGCACCAAGAAGTCAGCTGCAGAGAGGGTCGTGCCACGGGCTCAGTCTATTCTTTGCACACCAGGAACGCAAGGTCTGGCCTCAGCCTCACAACCAAGCCCCCCCCCCCCCCTTTTCTGCAGTATTTTAAATTACAGGGAGTTCTGAAACTTGAGGAAACTAACTTGTGATTCCACAGGTAACCTCCAAAGGATGACGCTTAACAGGAGGTTTCCCTCTTTCTGTGCCTCATTACCACCAGCAATATCACCTCAGTGTTGTTCACCGTGTTCTGCTACAAACAAATTGCTATGCTTGAGCTCTTATCAAGTATGGGAGGTATTGCCAGGATCTCCAAGTGTTCTCTCACACAGTAGAGATAAGCCAGGCAATGCAAGGGGAAGTCTACACATTCTCATGTAGCCTCAGAGCTCTTTGAAACATTTGGTTCCAAACATTCTGCTTTGAATCGCGACCACTTTGCTGATACATGAAGTGAAAAAGGCAAAGCCATTTATTGTATTAGGGACATATCACTAGTTAGAAGAGTTCAGTTCTAAAACTACCAGAAACTAAGCTTTTAACAAAAACTTTAGACTCCTGCTAACAAAATATTACCTGAGACAGTTCTTGTTCAGTGAAACACCTGAAGACTACTTCTCAAGCCTTATATATATCCTAATGAAGCAGAGTTTGCCTACCTAAACTTAAAAGATAAATAACCTGACAGATTGATAATCTGACAAAAAGATTAATCCCAAAGTACCAACATAAACAGAATTTCCTTTAATATTGGAAGGAATTTTGAAGAGTGCATCTTCAAGCCCAAATCACGCAAATTGTCTTCAGCAGGTTACAGTGAGAAGATCAAAAGAATGTCTTCAGGATCAAATCCATCATTCCAGTTTTCCTGAATGAAAAGGAAGATTTGGCTGTAAACCTTCCTGAACCAAAAAGAAGGTTTGGCTGTAAAGCGAAGCACTTCCCACTCCTCTGTCTTGGTCCAGAAGGCAGAAAGAGATGTGCTACTTCTAAAAAACATTCTCGTGTGTGAAATCAAAGCATGAGGGAGGCCAAATATCAAAAGCGAAGCTATTTATTAAAGCAAAAGAAACAGAAGGGAGGAAAGAGGGGGGCAGGGAAGAAAACTGAAGAAAGAGAGATACCAGGAAAGGAATTATTTCGCCATCTTCGGCAAGAGGAGGGGTGAGAGAGAGGTCTCAGAGTCCACCTTTCCGGTTGTGCTGTCCTCAGTCCGAGGAGAAGGTAGGATATTGCCGAGTCCTGTGATGTTTCCATCCCGTGTTTCAGTGGAGTTCTTTTCTTCTCCCGTGGTGGTGGTGGTGCTGGAGATACATTCCTGGGCTGCTGCTTGCAGGCTAAGATGTCCACGGTGATGTTCTCCCCCCCACCATAGCTCAGGGCTTTTATTCAGTTCTTTTAATCCCCACGGCCCTTCACATTACTATGCATATGTATCTTCCAGGTGTTGCCCTCAGGAGGTTATGCCTGCAGGGGTCCGGCGTCAGGGTGGGTCTTTGCCCCTCCCTTCGCCCCTCACCTGTTCACACACCCCCCTCCATGGGCTTATCGGGCCAGAATGTGCATATTCTTTGTTGCATACTCCAAGGGGGTCCGTCCACCACCCCCGCGGCAGCTGCTGTCTCGATGATAAGGTCTTATCTTTTGTTGAGACACATCTGAGTTCTTGATACAATCAGAAGTTGATTTGCATCCAGACACCCTCTCACTACCACTTCAGGATGCTGATCCTCGCTTCTAGATCACCAAAACCGGAGGCTTTCAGTTAGTTGTTTTTTTCCAGCTGCACATTCTGAATACTTGGAATGGAGACGTGAATTTACAGTAGGCTGTGCTGAGCCTGACGATAGCTCACTTTTCTCAGCTACTTCTGGTAAACTCCTTAAAACAGCCTGCAGTCCACAGTACTTCACCAACTACCAGATGAAAGCCATGTTCTTAGAGCACGTCCTGTTCTCAGTTGTGTTTTGTTAGGCTTTGGCTGGATACAAAAGTTCTACCTCTCTATGTCTTAATAATGCCTCTGCATCCAACAGCAGATTATTTCTGCAACTGTCACCATTCCTGTTTTTTTTCAGAGCTGCTAATAGCTTTAGGTATTGCATATTATTATACTACATATTCTTGGGAATTTATTCTTCCAATGATAGCACATGGAGGACCGTTAACAGTCGACGGTCACAGAAGTTCATGCATTTAAGAGCGCCCAGATGTTATCTGACATTGGAGATGCTGAAATAAGTTTTTGGAAGCTTAGCAAAAGGGAGTAGAGACTTCATAAGAGGCTTTTCACAATGGCTGTATGCTCTAACCATCGTTTCTCATTGTCTTGACTGTTGAAAGTTTTTGGGGTGGTTTGTTTTTCCTTTGCTAGTTGGTTACTTTCAAAGTTGGGAAGGAAATCTGTAATGTTTGTCTGTCTTCTGTTGGTTCTTAAGTCACTTGCAAGACTGAGTGAAGCTTAGGTCCCTGCTGTACCTGAGTCACGGGACTGAGCTTTTCCTTCCGTTGCCCAAGTGCAGGTTTTATGCACAAGATGCTTTGCCAAGCTCTGCATTTTTGTTCTAACATGGCTTTGCATTTCCAGCTCTGGGTTTGCACTTGTATTTTTGCAAGAGCAGTAATTCGCACCTCTGAAAACCAGGCATTGTTCATAAAATGACAGGTGCAAGTGAGTTGCCTAAAAGAAATCACCCCGGGTTTAATTTTTATTTTATTATTCATATTTATATGTTTTAAGAGGGCACTTATCCATTTACTGGAGGTAATATGAAAGCAACACTTTGCACTTTGCTATAGAATCACAGAATTGATTGCGCTGGAAAAGATCCTTAAGATCATTGAGTCCAACCATTCTCTAACTCTGCCAAGTCTGGTGCTAAACCATGTCCCCCAGCATCACATCTCTGCCTCTTTAAAACACCTTCAGGGATGAGGATCCCCCTCACCAGGGATGTTCCAGTTCCGAGAACCCTTTCAAGGAAGAAATTTCTTCTAATATCCAGCATAAACCTTTCCTGGTGCAACTTGAGGCCAACTAAGTTCTTCAATTGGGTTTTTATTAATGTACAACTTTCTTTAATATTATTATTGAGCTATTTCTTCTCTTTCTTGCCTGGAGAGAGGAGGAGATGCAGAAGCGGGGCTGATTTCCCAGCTGTTAAACACGAAGTAGGAGACAGGAGAGGCTTCGCAGCAAAAGGTATGACGAGACAACGGCGTCACTGTGGGCACACTGGAAAGGACGTGATGGTTTCCAGAGCCCAAACTGTTCTAACGGTGGTAGCTGCCGTGGGGGCCGCGGGAGGAAGGAGCCGCGGGAGGAAGGAGCTGCGGCCCCGCGGTGCCCGGCCCGCAGGAGCAGCCCTGCCCGGCGGCTGCGGCGAGAGCTCCCCCTCCTGTTCCTCTCCTTCCCAGCACGGTGCGAAAGGCACCCTGCAACCTCGGACACCAAACCTTGTGTGAGCAACACGTCTGCGTGTGCTCATGCACGTAGAAACGCACATGTTACACCCACACACAGGGAGGAAGCTGAAGGGAAAGAAGGGCTCTTGTGGGCTTTTTTCAAAGAGCAGCCGCAGAAGTTGCAGGTTAAAAGAAAGATGCGGCTCTTCCCTGGCTTCTCTTCACACTGCTGATAATTTGCCTTCTTGTTCCATGCTTGCCAAGGCGTTGTCAGCTCTCCCTTGGGTTGCTTAGCGATGTCAGTCACCGTGGAAAACATGTGTCTGTGCAGCCTTTCCCCAGCTAACCTCTTCTCATCTCACCTGGATCTGAGGTGAAGCCATAATAAACAGCAATTTAAATTCATGTCTTTGGTTTGCCGAAGTGTTTAATTAAACAAAGAAATCCATTATGTGTGCTCATAGAAAAGTGCCATTATGTTGATGTTTTATTTATTTGTTTGTGTTTATTTGATTTGAAGTGGGAATGTTCCTTTGACTTTCTGTATGATACGCTGAGGTGACAAATAACTGCACTGAGTAATTAAAATATCAGTTCCCAATCTTTCCCTTCTGAAGTACAGCCAGCCATGGAAAACACACATCTGAACTTCTCTCTTGCTTCAGTTCCACCCAATCCTCGCTTCCACCTCAGTGATGGTATTTTGCCCATACCTTTGGGCAGGGGTACATTCCACTCATTCCTGAGCTTGGACCAATACCCTCAGCATTACTTGCACAGCAGTGTCTGTGGATTCCTTTCTGTTGTGGATATTAATCCCAATCCCAATTTTCTTTAGATGATTACAGGTTGCTCTGTACAATGTCAAGAAGTAGCCTGTCCAAAGCAGACACAGTGTGGCAGTTGAAATGGGAGCAGTGGCAGCAATCCAAATACAAAGGTCTGGAAATGTTTGGAGGTATTTTAATATTGATGAATTTTTTTTTTTCTTTTGGTACTGCTTTAAGGCATCAGTGTCAAATCTGTACAGTTTAATGGTCTAATGGTAAGATAGAGCCTTAAGACTGGTAATGCTTTTTAAAGTTCTGGCAAGCAGAGAAACTATTTTATTAAATTATTAATTAATGACCATTCGTCACATGATTTGATAAATTGAAAGAAATGTTAACTTGTTTCTCTGGTTCTTGGTTAAATACTTCCAGAGCTTCTGTTTAAAAATCCTTTTTGATTCTTGTTTCATTTCTCATATTTCCTCCACCAAAAGTAAGCAAGGAGAAGTCTTCTCCTTCTGCATCAGAGAACACCCACACCATTAAAGAGCAATCAATATGAAACTTTTAAAAAGGTATCAGCAGTGCATTAAAAACCAAATTAGTAAAATATGCTCCGGCCACCAGTATTGACTTTGGGGAAAAATCTTTACCATCTGTCTGCTGCTACACCCTACCTATCCACTATGGGTGTTCAGTGACTCACAAGGAATATAACACCAAAGATCAGGTAGGTGAAGGACCTATGGATGAGGAAGAAACTTAGACACATTATACCAGACTTGAACTTGGCTGTGACACACTATGGCTCTGCAGCCTCTGGACTTCATCACAGTTAAGGACTGTACCACAGAACGAAGCTTCTGAAACTTTTAAAGTCTCATCTGGTTCAAAACCAGAGGTCTACTCGCTCTACCAACACAGGTTTGTAGGAGCATACACCAAGCCCTGCTTTCCTGAGGGCTTCTTAATTTCCTGTGGCTGACACTCAAAATGCTAACCTCCAAAAGCTACTTTGGAGAGGGTCTGAGCTACCTGAGACCCTCCTGCTCTCTGTGTCTCTATTTCTCACATACCCAAAGGTAGGAAATTGTCAAAGCCAGAAGCAAACCTTGCAGCTCTCCCACTGCTGTAAAGCTCCTTCTGAGGTAAGCTGAGGATATTTACAGTCAAGCAAACTCATTTCTTCACCTCTCCTTTCTCAACAACAGCCATTTCCATCCCTTCCAATCTTTTCCTTCTCCATACAGAAGGTGACAGGAGAGAGTCTCCCTGTTTTCACTATAAGAAACAGCTTAAGTCTCCCAGATACTGCAATGCCAGGAGGAGGAGGAGGGGAGAAGTTGTGTGGATTGGGACACAGTGAAAAGTTCTCCTTTTTAACTTCTTTAATAGATCCTCCTTTTTAATAGATCAATTGTGCTGATACATTCCTGAAAATACTATTATTATTACAGTAATCAACATCAAGTTCTTCCTTAAAAGGCATCCCTCTTCTCTTTGTCTTCCCATGAATCATAAAAGAATTTTTCACAATGAAGATAGTGGTTTATGCATTTTCTCATAATCCTGTATTCCCCCTGTGAGCTTTGTTGCACGATAGAGTATGTCACTTTAAGTAACATCTGTCAAGGGGTGGAAAACAATTACAGGTTCTTTTCATTCACAAAAGTCATTCTGGAGTTTCTTCATCCTTAATTTTCCTGTCATGCTTCCAAAAAACATTGCATCATTTTGTCCAAATCACCCTCTGCATTGCACATACCAGATGCAGTGAGTTATTCATTTCTTCCCTGGGCCCAAAGAAGCATGTCAAGGTATCTGCAGTGACATCTACTAAATTATTTAGATTTGGGTAAAGTTGGGCTTTGACATGCCATTATTTGACAATTACTCTTCTGCTGCAATGCTTGCCTTCCTGCCAGCATCTCACCAGTATCCTACATGACATGTGAGTCAATCTCTTGATCTCCTCAGTTATATTTACATGAATTTTACACATCCTAATATATAACAGCAAAGCATTCACATGGCTGTGTTGAAAAGCTTGTCAACAGAATCCCAAACATACCTTGGAAATGCATAACAGATATGTATTCAAGACTAGGATGTGGCATGTATTTTCACTGGAGGAAAATGTCCTTGATTCAGCAAATCAGAGAGAATCACAGAATTGTCAGGGCTGGAAGGTACCTCAAGGATCCTCTAGCTCCAATCTTTGTCCCATGGGCTGGAACACCTCACACTAGATCAGGTTGCTCAGGGCCATACCCATCCTGGCCTTAAAAACTTTCAAGGAAAGGCCCTATGGAGATTCATAGATTCATAGAATGGTTTCGGTTGGAAGGGGCCTTAAGGATCATCTAGTTCCAATCCCCCTGCCATAGGCAGGGACAGCTTCCACTAGACCAGGTCACTCATCCAACTTGGCCTTGAACACCTCCAGGGAGGGGGCATCCACAATCTCCCTGGGCAATCTGTTCCAGTGTCTTCACCACCTTTCCTATAAAGCTGAGCAGGTTTGGTCTCTATCCAGTCATATTTTTGATATTCCCAAGGATGGAGACTCTGCTGTGTCCCTCAGCTACCTGTTCCAGTGCCACCTTCACAGTGAAAAAAAACATTTTATGTTTAAATGGGATTTGCTGTACTTCAATTTGTGCTGAAGTGTCTCTTGTCCCTTCGCTGAGAAGAGCCTGGCTCCAGCCCACCCAGGGACAAGATTTCAGCTTTGGGTAACTTCTGGGAGTTGAGATATCCATGGATATATCAATTAGCACGCACAGAAATCCTGCCCACATACATGTCAACCCCTGCCACACTGGGGTTTATCTTGAATATCACTAGAGGTTCCCAGGTACACCACCATTCCTGCAAGCTCAGACACCAATTCAGTTGGCTTGCAGAGCCAAATCTCTGTGTTATTGCTTCCTCTAGCCCCCCAGAACAACGGGGGGGGGGGGGGGGGGGGGGGGCATACTCTACACGTGTCCCACTCAGGGACTCTTAAGCCCTGGTTAAAGGAGTTGTAGGCTGCAGTTTATTTGCTTTACCTGAACTGCCAATACCAAAACAAGGTCCAGGGCCAATTTCAAACCCATATGGTTAGTTGAGGTCTCCTTGTCTGTTGTTAACTATTATTACAATTATCAGTTAGCATTACAGCTATTCTGTAGATGAGAAATCATCGAGAGAGGGATAAAGTGACAAAACACATGTACTTGAAGGGCCTCGTGGCCTCAACTAGAACTCAGCTTTTATGTCTTATAGGACAGTGCTGTCACCATTAGAACATGTAATCTAACCTTCTTGGAAAAAAATGAAATGTGAGCCTCCCTTTGAACCAGCCTGACTTTGAGCTCACTCACGAAACACCAAGGACCTTTGAAGGAACACGAGGATGCCACCATTGACAGATTTTCGCCTCGGCTGGCTGCAGATGAAGTTATTTGAAATAACTGCCAAAGCTGGAATTTATCAGACTTTTTCACAGATCCCACAAAGGCAGGGAAATTCAAAGTTGAGAGGCTTCCTCCAGGCAGCACATGCCAGGCATTTGTGCATGAATTGCAGGAGGGGAAATGATATGTTTCTTTAGAGCTGTTGTTGCCATCATGGAAAGCGAACAAGCATCTGTGCTTCGGAAATCAGTGGAAGGAAGGTGTTCAGTGAAAGGGAGCATGTGGGAAAGCTGCTTAAAATGGTGAGAGTGTATGGAAGAAGCAGGAGTTCTGAATGCCATTGGGGAGAAGAACTAGAACAAGGCTGACACATAGAAAGGTGGTGAGAAAGCAAAAAGAAACGCAAAGAGGAGTACACTGAAGGGAGGGAGAGAAAAAAATAAAAAAAGACTTTTGGCTAGAGAAAAGGTCTGAGCAAATTCCAAGAGTGAGAGAGGAACAGAGAAAGAGAAAAAGTTATGGGGCAGATGGGAAATGTATCTGTTGGATGATTGTGCAGGTGAACGTGTAAGTCCAAGTTTTGGTGTGTTTATCTATGGAGACAGATATAAAGCTGAAAATCAGGTGTCCAAGCAAGGCTCCTGATACAGCAATGATCTACACACTCATGCTACACAAAGTCTGTAAGGTGATTGCTCTCTGCAGCATTTGCCTTAGGTCCAGAAAGATGGGAAGGTTCACATTTAGCAACATTTAATTCAAGAGGACCTGCTCACCTTAAATCACCATAAGTGAGGGTTGCACTGTCACTCCTAAGGTTCTTAATTTCATTCTAGGGCTGATGATTTCCTGTCTCACTATGCTGTGGAGCTGAATCCACAAAAACAATTTAATACTTGAGTGCCCAGAGCCAGGCAGATGCTTTGTGTAAAAGTGTTGAGTGCCTGCAGCTCCCCCCCAGGAGGTAGTGGGTGCTAAGCACCTCTGAAAACCAGGTCACTTGGGAGCTCAGAAAGGAACTGAGGTGCCAAGCTTCAGACTAAATTTACAAGCAGATGACATCACCATGGCAGAGTGTGTCTCCAAAAGACTGCCATGCTTTTGGTTGTTGGAATTTTGGTACATAACAGGCATGGATTTGTAAATGTGTAACTTGTAACAGCCTCCAGAGATAATAGAAGGATACAAGAGGGACTGAGAGAGTAAAAAGAGGGAGGAAAAATTAATATAACAGAAAGGGATGGAGATGTTGTTCAAGTCTTCTCTTAGACTAGCACGGGCATGCCTCATTGGTTCTGAACACAAACTGTTGGTTAGGAGGCTTAAAAGAAACAGAATTAAGTTGTTTTTTTTTTTCCCACATAATGAAGAATCAAACTGTGGAACACATGTCCACAGGATGTTGGAAGGTGAAAAAAATCAGAAGAGCTTCAAAGAAAAGCTTGGAAGAGGCAGACTTGGAAGTTCTGGGAAATAGATCCATTCTGGTTTATTAAATATGATAGATTTGACAGAGTATCTGGCTTAAGAAGCCTCTGAGGCATGGTCAGGTGGAAGCTGAGTGGACATGCCACAGGACACACTTCTCCATACCTACTCAATTTCTCATACCCTTCCCTTAAGCACTCATGCTGGCTTTTACTGGACACAGGGTACTTCACCTTAGATGCTCCTTTCTTCTGACTCAATACTCTGATATTTTATTCTGCATTAGTAGCTTATGGTTTTCCTTCTATAGCTGACTTAACCAGCTTGGCCTAGATCAATTGTTCTTCCTTTTGTGCAGCAGCAGTTAACTATGATTGCCATAACGTTCAAATTTTAATGATTTTAGAGCATGTACTGAAGTGGCAGGCAGGCATTTTAATTACAGGCTTTAAAAGAAGAACAGATGCAAGTGAGTCAAGTGCTAGGTAAAAATAAATGCATCATCCCTTGCACCCTGAGGGTCATTACTCTGTCTGCAATGGATTGACCTCAGGATAAATTCAAAAGCAGAGGGACTCACACTGAAAACCACCCATACTGGACAGAAGAGTTTACCTAGATTGGGGGAATATAGAATAGATGAATACCTTTCTTTATTTTGTTTTAATTTTCCTAAAACCACTTAGTGCTATTTAAAATACATTATTTAATTCAGACATAGAACTACATTGACAGATTCCTTACAGTTTCCTTTATTCCTTTTGTTGTTGTTGTTGTTTGTTTTGTTTTGTTTTAAATTTGGGTTTTCTAATTCCAATTCTAAAACCACTTTCTTTATCATCCAGATTGACTTTCATATACAGAGAATTAATTCCCAAACAGACATTACTTTGGTAGTGAGGCAGAGAGGGAAAGAGCCCCTTAGAAAACCATTTCCTCCAGTTCTCTGGGCTTGAAAGCGGCTCAGTAAACAGCAAGCCAGCGCTGAGTGCTCCGTGCTGCGTGGCACTGCTCAGGGAGTGGCTGGTGGCTTTCTCAGGAACTGGATCTTTCAGGCAAGCTTCAAAGGGGACTCAGAAAAAGAAAGGCACAGAAACCCAGGTGGAGGTAACAAAGGCACCAGTGACTTGCGCAAAGTTTACTTCAGAGGAAACGCGCGGCCAGCCTCAGCGGAGAATACACAGCTTCCCATCGGAGTGAAAAACAGAGAAAGAAAAAGATGTAGAGATCTTCTCTCCTCAACCCCAGCATCACTAGCAGAAAGAATACTTAGTATTGTACCTATGCTTTCATCATGCATCTGAATAGCAAGCAGAAAAAATATAAATAACACTTCATAAATTATATGCATTTAGTCCCTAAGAAATAAGCATTTTAACTCAGAAAAATCCTTCCAGTTATTTATTTAAACACATATAAAAGGTGTATTTTGTATATGTTTGCCATTTTCCTACCATACTATGACTTCAGTCCCTGGGTTGTATCACTACCTAGTAATTGTAGAATGATTTAGGTAGAGTTTTTCAATCTAACATACAAAATCCCCCCCACTTCTTTTTTTTTTTTTTTTTTTTTCCTTCTCCCCTGGACCTTTCCAAATCACATAATCTACTGTGATTTTAAGGGATGCTGGAATAGAATTCACTGTAAAAAAAAAATCCATAGAAAATCTATAGATCGGTGGAGCAGGGAATTTAATAAAGGGCATTGTGAGTAAACCTTTGTTCAGCATGGCTGTCATTTCCTCTTTGCTGCATTTCACTCTTGCCCAGACCATGAACTCCTTAGGTAAGGGACCAGCTTCTTTGTTCCAGTTTTGAAATGTGTCTGCTTCGAGTTTCCCACTGCTACTAGGGTTCAATTAAACACAAATAATAAATAGTTAATGGGTTTCCAAGCTGCAGAGGTGGGGCTGATCAGCTGAGGCTTCATGGGGTGGTTAATGATGGATTAGGAGTGGGGGAACTGATAAAGTTGAATATTTAAAGGCTAATATTGTACAGGATGATGGATGCTTTGTCAGCTTCGATTGCATACGACCAGAACTAACATTGTCCTTATCTTCTTCCTCCTCCTTCTGTAGATCACTCGGCTCCAAAACATTGCCGTTTTGAGAGTCTCTGTCCAAATTCCCCCGAGTGGAGCACTGCCCATCAGAGGAGACAGCCCAGGAGGCTGTCTTACAATTGAAATTGGGTTGAGAGGTGAAAAAACAGTGACTCTACAAAGGAGGGGCGTTATCAGCCGCACACCCGCCTGCTCCTCTCGCTGTTCAGCTGGCTGAAATGAAGGGATTTCGATTGATTTTGTTTTCTTTGCAGAGCTGGCTGGCGAGCCAGTGAGAAGGGAGCTGTGTTCTGTGAGTGTGTGGCACAGGAGGGGCAGGTCCCACTGCCTGCGCAGCTCTGCCGACAGCTACAGGGAGCTTTGGCTTCTGATCCCTGCCATGCACCGATGAGCTGCTGTATCCCAGTGCTCTATGTGCAGGCTGAAAGGGTAACAAACACCTGCTCATAAAAAGGACCTCCCTAGGTCACAGCTGCATTTATTTAGTTGTTAAAATCCAAATAGTTATGCATTTGTTATCATTTATTAACCAGCAACACACCATATTCTGATGTTGGTATATTTAGGCTTAAAAATGAATGCTTTGTACTGTCAAATTCTGTCCAAGGGATGTGACTCCTACTGAAATCAACTGATGCTAGACAATGCTGTTTTTTCAGGGTCTAACTATAGGATCAATAAGGCCTTCATCCTTCTGAGTAGCTTGTCAGCTAGTAGGAAGACAGGCAGCCTTGTAGACAAGACTTAGACAATGAGGTCAAGAGAAGTGGATTCTATTCTCAGTCTGCCTTAGGGGTTTTGCAAAGCCTTGGACAAATCACACAACCTCTGTGTTAAACCTCCTGACTTCCAAAATGGAAATTATCACAACCAGCTACTTCCCCAGGATGTTATGGAGTAAATCAGTGTTCTGTATGTATGGGGAGAGGGGATGAGGGTGGGAGACAACCACCAGAATGCTTTGGAGGGAACTGACATATTCCTGTTAGCTTTCACTTCTATAAATAGCCTTAGAGCGCACCTGAGCTTTAACATAGCAAAAATGTAAGCAACCTCTAGAAGAAGATCATATAGATGGCACAGTTAGTGTAATAAATTATCATTGCTAGTCTCATTCTCCTGTTTCTTTTGGATAAAGCCAGCATAAGTATGAAAGATTAAAAGGTCAAATGCTCTCAATCATGTGAGAATGTTTTGCAATTGTTTCACTTCAGATGGTAGCCAGGAAAATATTTCCACATTTCATTTGTTAGAAAAGATATTCAGAGTTGATGTCAGTGGGGACTTTGATGTGTTCTCTGGTACAGCAGTCCAGAGCATGCTAATGTAAACAGAAGTGTCTCTTCACCTTTCATCTTTGTTCTTCAACTTTTGATACTGGCCCCCTGCAGTAGCTTCTTTCTCCTCCTGGGGAAGCTTAAGAAACCCAATTGATAGAGAAAAAAGGAACTCAAGACTCTAAAGAAATAGACACATCTATTGTACAGCCAGTGAAGCTCTTGAAACACTGTGGGTTTTTCTCCTGAATCCTAAGGCGAAACAAGCCAAGAAGAGGGAAAAATATAAGTGCATCATACTTTCACTTCTGATGGGGTTTTGGAGAGAAAAAACTGAGAAACTCTAAATTACAGCCAGTGCAAGCAGCAGTGCCTATGGGTATGCTGGTCCATCACTACCTATCACAAGCCCCTGGCTTTTGATGCCTGTAACTGTTAAATATTAACTAATCTGGAATGAATTTTTTTTCCTGATTGGCATGTCAGCCTGAAGCTGATTTTTAAGATAGTTCTGTCAGCTTGCAAAATGAGGTGGGCAAAAGATGCATTTTGTTTGTGTTAAAACATATTGCATGACTGAGAGACTCTCCTATCTCTGTGCTCTACAAATGCAGCTTGGCAAAGGTTTTGCCAAGGATTTGATGGGTGGGGAACATCTCAGACTCTTTCCATGAGAAAACCATAAATATAGACCTCTGGCCAGAATGGTCTTTCAACATTATGCTGTCTGAAAATCATAGAATCATAGAATGGTAAGGTTGGAAGGAGACCTCAAGGATCACCTAGTTCCAACCTCCTGCCATAGGCAGGGACACCTCCCACTAGTACAGGTCACTCAAGGCCTCATCCAACCTGGCCTTGAACCCCTCCAGGGAGGGAGCAGCCACAACCTCCCTGGGCACCCTGTGCCAGTGCCTCACCACCCTCACTGTAAAGAACTTCCTCCTAACATCCAGTTTCAATCTTCCCTCTGCCAGTTTAAACCCATTGCCCCTTGCCCTGTCATTGCAAGACCTTGTCAATAGTCCCTCCCCAGCCTTCCTGTAGGCCCCCTTCAGATACTGGAAGGCTACTCTAAGGTCTCCTGGAAGCCTTCTCTTCTCCAGGCTGAAGAGCCCCAACTCTCTCAGTCTGTCCAACAGTAACGAAGACCTGCTGCAGGTTTACTGGGGATATGGCCTTTCCTAGCAACAGAGGCTTTTGAGTGCAAGATCTGAGACAAGCTTCTGTGTTGCTCCCCACCGTCCCACTTATAAATGTGCATGATAAGAAGAGTCCATGATTAGGATGCAGGCTGTGCAGACAAGGAGAGAATTAGAACTTAATGAGAAAAAAAAATAAAAAAGAAAAGAGGAGGTTGTGACAAGAATGAAAGAACAGTAGGGATTGTGTGTGGGACTGAAATGAAGAAGTGCAGAAGTTAGAATCATAGAATGGTAAGGTTGGAAGGGATCTCAAGGACCATCTAGTTCCAACCCCCTGCCATAGGCAGAGACACCTCCCACTAGTACAGGTCACTCAAGGCCTCATCCAATAAACCACAAAGGTGGACCAAGAGTAAAAAATGGACTACTGAGGTAAGACTGTTACACTGTTAAGAGTAAGGGAAGGGATAAAGACATGGAGCTGAGAGTGAGACACAGAGAGTCTTTAGGTACTACAGTGTAACCTTTCCAAGGAGTCTCTGTTGCCAAGATAAAGCCGTGAAACTCGCTGCCAAAACGTATGCTCCAGCAATTGCTGCATTTAAAGAACATCAGCCTACAGCTGGTGAATGCTCTGGTGGCCCTGTGCAGCATTGTGGTCTTGCCATATTTCTAAACTTAGTTTGGACTTGGGAGAATTCTACATCCAAGGCCCGGAGTTTTTTAGTTTCTTAGACTGTAGCACAAAGAACTAAGCTAAAAGTCTCACACATCAGGAGATGGTTGGTTTCCTGCTCATAGAACTCTAATTCTCCTCAGTTTATATGTATTATTTTAAGCAGACTAATTGCATAACCATGTTGGTTTTCACAGAACACTTACCACATTAAGTGCAAGAATGGATATGGCTCAGGCAATGAATCAAGAAGCTTGTCACCATTACAGGATAAGGTGCCTTGGTAGCTCCTCTTAAGTGCATCCCTCTGGCAATCCTCATTAACTGAGACTTTCTGCACAGGAACATGCCACTGTGTTCTGTCGCTTTCAGACCATTTATGAGCTGAAACTCCTTATTTAGCAGCAGTTTGTCCTGTGACACTAGTTAACTAAACTGACTCAATGTCAGCTCCTTCAAGGAAAAGCTTCATTCTCTCAGAGATAAGCAGCACAGTAAGCAAAGTCTGGACACCAGAACTTGAATTCACCCATCCACTCTTCAGTTCTTGCAGGTTCTCTCCACTCTAGTTTGTCCCCTCTCCAGTTTGGGAGAGGTTGCTTACAAGATGCCACAAGCATGTGCAGCCATTGTTGATGCCACAGCGAAACCCTTTTCCTTAGGACAGTTTTGGTGCTCCTTTTGAGCTGTTTCAGGTGTAAGAACAATAAACACCTCGCTGTTGTCACTAGAATCAGGTAGGGGTGTTCCTTCATAGCAGGTTTCCCCTTGTAACTTCAAGAGTTACTTGTGCTTCCCTGGACTGGACTTCACCTTTCTTCGTGATGGACTTGCTTTCTATTTGTACCTTCTTTCACAATATCCTTCAATGTAAGCCTTCTTAGTCATGTGGAGCAATGCAAACAAAATTAAGTGACTTCTATCTTGTATTTGTAAAGATCAGAAACTTATTTGTCACATGAATGTAGTCAGTAGGCCTCTTTCCTCTTCACAACTCTGCCTGATTTGTCGCAATAAAGCCTGGAAGTTACAGGAGGAATGGCTCTGTATGATTGTAAAGACAGAATAGATCCTAGTCTTGCTGAAGTGTTTGTGGAATTGGCCTTTTTCTGCAGATGGCCAGTGAATTTTCCTCCTCTAGGGTACAGAAAATTTCTGAATCCGCAAAAGCTGAGTGCATGTAAGCTGCGAAGAGATGTCACTACGGCTGTGCTCAGCATAAACGAAAGATTACTTGATACACAGTCAGTTACACTGTAGCATTGCAAGACCCAGAAGTCTTCAGCTAAAATTAGTTGTCACTTTTGACATTAACTGTTTGAAGAACCTCTTCAGCTCCCAGGGAGGCTGTTCATGAGCGCCTCAGCTGTGTCACAGGGAGCTCCACAGGACAACGGCAGGAGCATGCAGTAAGTAAAGCCTGCTGGTGCCATGTCCCAAACAAACAAAAAAATAGAGGCCGCCTGTACACAGCCGTTACGGAAACAGAAAAGGTGACTGTGTAGCTAAAGACTACACTTTGAACACTTCGTGGGAACCTCAACTCTTCCCCGTTGGTCTCTGCACGCAACGCCGGCGGCAGGTAGCGCCTAGCAGCACCTGGGAGCATCCCCGGACAGGCCAAGTCCGGCCGGGCGCGGGGCGCTGCCCCTCCCGCTGCGCTCTCCACGGCCGAGCTGGCGAGGCTGGCACACACAGGCCGCTCCGGGAGGCGACAAGTACACAGCGGGGGAAAGGAGCGGCAGCCCTTTACCAAGTGCGAGGGCTGCAGGTGAAGGTAACGGGGAGAAACACCCCGCAGCCGTCAGAACGTGTCCCCTCAGAGCAGCCACTCGGCCGCCCGCCGCCTCCCCACGCCCGCCGCGGCCGTCAGGCGCGCAGCCGAGTGGGCGGGCAGGGACTGTCGTGCCGCCTGCGCTTTACGGCCGCCGCGGTTCGCGCTGCCCAAGATGGCTGCCCCCAGGGCACAATGATCCCGCTTCGGGCGCTGCGCCGGGGTGCGAGACGCGGGCGGGAAACGGGGCGGCTGCGGGGTCCCATCCTCCGAGGCTGACGGGAGGGTGCGAGGGGGTCCTCTGGCCGCAGCGAGCGAGGAGAGGCACTCGTGTGACACCGCTTGCGCCGCGGAGCCCCGTCGGGAGGGTTAGCAGGAGAGAGAAGCCGGCGCCGGGAGCCTCCCCGGGACGGTGCGGTGGGATGTGGGGCGCTTTGCTGCGGCGCGGGGGCCGCGGCGCCGGCGGCCTGCGGAGTCTGGCGTCGGGCGGCCCACCCTGGAGCGAGGTGGTGTCGGAGGCCGAGAAGATCGTGGGGTACCCGACGTCCTTCATGAGCCTGAGATGCCTGCTTAGCGACGAGCTCAGCAACATCGCCATGCAGGTCCGCAAGCTGGTGGGCACCAAGCACCCCCTGCTCGACACCGCTCGGTAAGCACCCGGCCCGCCCGGACGCTGCCCCACTCCCTGCCGGCTGCGGCTCCCGGGGGTGCTGGGGTCTCGATCTTCGCGGTGGAAACTGCCTGCAACCCTCAGGAGGCTTGTCAAAACCTGTGGGAAGTTTTGGGCAGTTGTCAGGCCGGGGTCGGAGGTCAGCATCGCTTGGCGAGCTCTGGGGAGAGCGGAGGCGCTGGCCGTGGGAGGCCGCGGAGTGCTGGGTGTCGCTAGGGTGTCCCCAGGCTGTCTCCGGGAAAACCCTGCCCTCCAGCCCTTGGCACGGGCAGCCAGCCTGCTGTGCCAGGAGTTGCATTTCCTTGCTGCAACAGGTTTTGCCTTCGATTTATCCTCTACCATTCACAAGTTGCTTCGTTGTAGTGCCACGTGTGATGAAAGAGCTTACCCGTGTTATATATTGGATATTGTTAAATATAGGACATNAAAAAAAAAAAAAATATATATGAGAAAGAAAATGTCTCGCTAATTGAAGAATTATGGCTGTCTCATTAACAGTTGTGTGATTGTTTAATATTAAGAATTATATTGCAAGGAAACTAATGAAAAAAAATGGAGTAGCTCTTGTAAAACAAGTGCTGGTTGACAGTGTTTCCTTAATAAAATGCCAGAGCTTAACAAAGTGGAAAATAAATAAAGAAGTGTAATTTTCTGAGGGCATTGATTGCTTGTGGCTTTGAATTATTTGGTCAGGTTTTCTTGGTGTTCTTGCTTTGACAGAACTGTGTTTGCTACAGCCACAAGTATAGCAGTGTTAAGAGAATCACAGAATGTTAGAGGTTGGCGGAGACCTCAAAAATCATCCAGTCCAACCCCCTGCCAGACCAGGTTAGACAGGAACGCATCTAGGCAGGTTTTAAATGAGACTCCACAGCTGCTCTGGGCAGCCTCCTCCAGGGCTCTGTCACCCTCACAGTGAAAAAGTTTTTCCTATGTTCCCACAGAACCTCCTCTGCTCCAGCTTGCCCCCACTGCCCCTTGTCCTGTCATTGGACAGCCCTGAGCAGAGCCTGGCTCTTCCCTCCCAACACTGCCCTGCACATCTTTATCAACAGGAATGAGGGCAGCCTCAGGCTCCTGTGCTGCAAGCTCCAAGCCCCAGCTCCCTCAGCCTGTCCTCAGCAGGGAGATGTTCCACTGCCTTCAGCATCTTTGTGGCTCTGCACTGGACTCTTTCAAGCAGTTCCCTGAGGCCCTTCTTGAACCGAGGGGCAAGAACCCAAGTTTAATATCTGTTGGTTTTGAACAAGTGTAAGCCAAAATGTGAGCAAATACTCATCTTTCCTTTTAAAAGTTGTAGCTGTGTCGTGGTCCTGGGTAACTCCACAAGATGCTATAACCCAAGATTTGCTTTTCAAGCTCTCTGTCCCTAAATCTGGTTCTGTGAATGAATAAAAGGAGTACAGGGGATGAGCATGGCTTTTTAAAGAAACATTAATTTGGGGGAAGAGGATTTACATATTGGCATTTAGTAAACTTTTCTGGAAGAAACAAATTGACTTGTCAGTAAAAATGAAAAATACTTAACTTTAGAAAATACTGCTGGAGGAGATTTTGTTGACTTGTTTATAAATGCAGGTTGTGATATGAGCTTAGCAAGGGTTTTTGGGATTTCTTTTTTAAGAGGAGGGACACAAAATGTTTTTTCTGCCTTTGGTTCCAGCTTTGACGTTGGTTGATGGAATGCAGGAAATAGAAGGACCAGAGTGCAATAATGCATTTGGGCTCCAAGGCTTCCACTGCAGTTCTGGAAGTACAGAGACCACACAGTGCCGAACTGGGACTTCAGTGTTAGCTTTAGAGATCTGTTCAGTGTGTAGTAGTTGCTGGTTTCTTTGTGAATGAAGATTAAATGTGGCATCTTGGGGTGTGGTTGAAGGTTTTGTGGTGGAGCTGTGATGTGTAGGAGTTGGTTTTGTTTTAAATGGAGGCTTCAGGCTTCAGTCAGTAAGGCTGTGGCTTGTGGAGCAGCAGGAGGAATATAGTCATGCATGTTGAATGCCTGAGGTTTTAAATCCACATACATAGCACACTGCTAACCTGAGGTGTTGTGCTGGAAACAAAAGACTGTGTTTACTCACAGAAACCCAAAGCTGTGGATCCTTACTTGGAGTGTTCTTCACCAGTATTTCCAGAGGCTTCCTTGCAGATGTGATCCCATCTTTGACCTTTATGTTATAGGAAGAGTTCATCTGCTGATGAGTTTTAATACACCTGTAGCCATGCACAAATTGTGCCTCACCTTGGTTTATGGTATGGTTTTGTAATAAAGTGGATTCTGACCTTGTTCTTAATCCACTCTTTCTGATATCTGACTGTTATATGTTTGACTGTTAAAGTGATTTATTTTAGTTATGAGTCTGAGATCTAGGCTCTGGATTACCATAGCAGTTTAGGAAACAGATCTTGGTTTTTAAATTTCATTTATTTTTCATTTATTTTTCATTTATTTTTCATTTATACTTATATATATTTATTTAGTTTTTAGTTTTATTTAGTTTTTAGTTTTATTTAGTTTTTAGTTTTATTTAGTTTTTAGTTTTATTTAGTTTTTAGTTTTATTTAGTTTTTAGTTTTATTTAGTTTTTAGTTTTATTTAGTTTTTAGTTTTATTTCATTTTATTCATTTTTATTCAATTTTATTCATTTTTAATTTAAAAATTATTCTATATATTTTTAATGTTTTAAGTCTCTGGCTCCCAATCCATGCTTATGAAGTAAAAGAGATTTCCTGTTGTGTGGTCAGGCAAATATTTTAAAGCATGGGTGTGTAAAATCTGTCTTTTGGTGATTTTTTTGGAAATGCTGAAGTGATTGATATGTTCTGCATCTCTAATCTTTCAGACTGTGAGTGCATAAATACTGTATCTAGTACTCCAGCACTTGAGTGGTTTCTCTTTGTGGGCACATCTGAAAAATCTGTGCAGTAAAACTGATTAATTGCATGTGCCATTTCTCAGGTTTCTACTCATTTATTTCTGAGGTCATAACTGGTGACAATCAAATTATGATTGCTTGCTGTCATCTCTAAGTGATATTACTTTTCTTTAACCTTCTTTGACTGGTGGCATTTTGTCATCAGTGTATTTGTGTTTGCCCTCCCTATTTTTCTAAATGCTTTGCTAGCCTTTGAAGGTCTTCCTAAGACCTTTAGGGATTTCTTAAGTGTTGATAGAAACCCCTCTGCTTTACCTGCACAGAACAGGTTCTGAGCTGAAGCACCACACTGAAAGCCTTTGGTGTAGCATCTTTAACTCTTTGCCAGGCTTTGAGTCATTGAGCTGTTGCTGAGAGCCTTAAAGAAGGCAGCCTGAGTGTCTACATGAGACAGGGCATGTGGAGGAACAGCTGTTGGGGCATACAGTTCTCTGATGATCTCATCCATTTCCTCCTCTCATTTGGATATGGCAGTGTCAGTGTCTGGGTGTAAGTGCCTGCCATGAATCAGGACTGCAGCAGGTGTTCTTGTGGGGGCTGATGTGCGACCCTCATGCTTCCTACCAAGGCTGTGCCTGGCCAGCAGCTTTAAATCTGTGAGCTACTGCTGAGTCTGCCTTTGGAAGGGCAGAGATGGGTAACTGAGCCCTACAGAGAGGGATTTGGGAGTTCTGTAATCCCTGTGATAAAAATGACCTTAAGTTTTTGGTTTCTTAACAGTGAGCCCCACGAAGTGAACGCACTCAGTACTAGCTTTGCCAGACATGTTAGCAGGAGGGTGAAACGTGAGGGCAAGGTTACATTTCATTTTAGGAAGGCTAATGTCTAGTGGTTAGCAGGTCATTGGAAGCTGGAGTATATGGATTATATTCACAGCTGTGCTTTTGGCTCTTTCACTAGGACAAGTCACTTAATTTTCCATCCTTGCATTTGCTTATCTGGAGAATGAGTAATGCAGCATCTGCTTTCTAGAGGTGTTATACTTTGGAGTTGGCTCTTCAGCCTGGAGAAGAGAAGGCTTCCAGGAGACCTTAGAGTAGCCTTCCAGTATCTGAAGGGGGCTACAGGAAGGCTTGGGAGGGACTATTGACAAGGGCTTGTAATGACAGGACAAGGGGCAATGGGTTTAAAGTGGCAGAGGGGAGATTGAAACTGGATGTTAGGAGGAAGTTGTTTGCAGTGAGGGTGGTGAGACACTGGCACAGATTGCCCAGGGAGGTTGTGGCTGCTCCCTCCCTGGAGGTGTTCAAGGCCAGGGTGGATGAGGCCTTGAGTGACCTGTGCTAGTGGCCGGTGTCCCTGCCTCTGGCAGGGGGTTGGAACTCGCTGATCCTTGAGGTCCCTTCCAACCTTACCATTCTATGATTCTATGATTCACCCCAGCCTGTATCCATCAGTGGTCTTCGAGTGAAGATGGTGTATAAGCAATATTGCTAGAGAATTATTTAAACAACTGCTGTTGTTAAAATATTCACCTCTCATCGGTACTCTGGAAGCAGAATTGCCATTGGCCTACTTCTGGATCTTTCTGTTTGCAGTCCTGCAAGTTACTGCATGGTTCTTCAGAGCTTTTACTTTTCTTTCCCTATAATAAGGAAGTGTTTTCAGCAGTTACTCAGACCTAACATTTGCATTTTTGTTGCTCTTCAGGCTCTGTTGGACTAAAAGAAAACTTTCTCAACGCATGAATGTATGACCTCCTTTTCAGTTGGGAAGCAAACAAATTTCCAGCCTTCTGCCTTCCCTTTCCTCTCTCAGCTAGCTTACATCCTTCTTACTAAAGGAAAGAATCTGCAACTGGCACAGGGATCTACTTTCCTCAGATCCATAGTGTGAATAACATATTCTTGATTATTCAGTCTCCCTTGAGAAAGGTATAGCTTGCTGCAGGTTGTAAACACTAAACGTTATGGCCAATGCATCACTTTTATAATATCACTAAATGTAGTGGAGCACTTCATACACCTAAAATTATTATGGGATACCGTTTAGCTCTAACCATTCTGTCATTAGCTTGCGGGAGGGATGATTATGTTTTAGTTGTGTCAGAATTGTTTGTTGGTGATAAATGCTTAAGTGGGCTTAGTTATGGTTTTCCTGGGTTACTGCAGAAATAAACAGCCTCACTAGAGCAGCTTTTGTGCTCTCTGTAGATGTCTAGTCATTTTAAGCACCCAATGTAAAATGCAGCAAGGAGTAGCTTCAGGGTGATGATGATGATGTGCTTTTCAGTGAAAATGTCTGATAGCACAGAGTTATTGATCATTCTGGTTCTCTGTCAGCTTGAAATGGCTTAGCTCCCTTACATGTGCCCTGTACCTTCAGATACAGCCTGTGCTTGACCTCCCGACTTCAGCACAGAGCTGGGGATTTATTCCAGCCTGGTGTTGATGGAATTCTTATTGCCACTTTATAGTTTGTCTTAATAGAATGGTGACCTTAAAACTACCTTTTTTTTTTTTCCCCCCAGAAGTGTAGGTGCTGTAACTGACTACAAGTTGCTTTTTAGCAACTTGTTTAAAATGTTAGTTCTTTGGAATTTTTTTTCTGGGCTAGAAAAACGACAGTGTCTGCTTCCTTGGCAGTGACTAATGAGGTAACTTGTCTGAAAACAGCCAGCAGCTGGATACTCAAAGTGACAAGCAGAGAGTCTGGTCAGCTTAGAGCTTCTAAAACTAAAACTTACTACAGCCCTCTAATCTTTTCCTGAATTGCTCAATCTGTAAGGGACTTAGAGGATATAATATAGTCATGTTTGGGTCACCAGAAACCCTTTTCCAGCGAGGGATCTTCTCTTTGGTTAAGTAAGTTAACTTTTTTGCCTTGCAAGAATGAGGGAAAAATACCTCTCCTAAGGCTTTTACTCTTTTTGTAGCTTGCAAAAAGCTTCTCCTCTACTTGAGATATTCCTCCTCTGCCACCTTTTTTTGTTGACATTGCCTCCCAGTTGACTCCTCTCCTTGTTTTGGAGATCATGACAGTGGCTGGAGACCCCATTAACCAGTCACCATGGCTGTTCTCACTTCTCAAAACCCATGGGCAGCAGTGTGTCCTCTGCAGCATCCAGGAAAGGACAAAGTTCACAGGGGAGAAGTGAAGGCTTGGAAGTTAGATGTTTCCCTATTTAGGCTTTTGCTTTCTCCTAGGGGTGGCAGACCATTGTCTTAAATTATTAATATCTTCCCTTTACCCCACATCTGAGCGTCTTAGTTTCCCTCAGGGTAGGCAGACTGTCTGCACTGCTTGCCCTAAAGGAACTGCTGCTAGAGAGAAGCTTGACAGAGTATAAAGGAACACCATGAATTTAAAACCCAGATCCATTACAAAAATTAAGTTTAAAATCTGTAGCAGCTGCTTTGCTGTCCTTAAATTGTCCCTGTCGATTCTCTGCAATTGACAATTGCTTTAGCTTTATTTGTTTTAATCTTCTCTCCTGCTGTGTGAAAGTTTGAGGGAAGAATACTCAAGGAAGCTGGAAGTATGGTAATTGTGGGGGAAGCCCTTCTTCCCCTATGTGTTTATTCAGGCAGTGGGAGGCATTGAAGGAGTTTCTACTATTAGAATTTACAGCATATTTTATGTGTCTTTTGTCCATAACATAACTTCATAAAACTGGAGCAAATAGTCTTGCCAGTTGGAAAGTAGGAAATGAATCCCTGTAATGGCTATAATGTGTCATAGCAACCAAGGTTTAAAACAGTCACATTCCAAAAGAATGTTATAAAAATGACATCAGAGGAGGGGGGAAAAAAAGATTATCATGTTACAGAAACAGAGGCTTGTTTGTTTGTTTGTGAATCACTTGGGATGATATTGCTGCCTGTAGAGGGAAGGGAGCTGCAGTGTATCTCCTAACACATGGTGCACTTCTGAGGAGGTGTTGTGGGAATTGTATTTTTTTTCAGTCAGCCTTGTTCCTGTGGCTCTTTGAAAGAGCTGAAGTTGAGTTTTCCTGGTTTGAATGTTTCGAATAAAGTGCTAAGTGAACATTCACTTTCTCATTTGCTTTTCTACCTCTAAGACTTCAGGAGTTCCCTTGAATCTTTTGGGTCCTTTACCAGAGCTTGTCAGAAATGGTTAAACTTGAGCAGCAAAATGTTCTGAATGGAACTCGAAGAGGTGGGATTTTTGTTAACCTGACACTGTCAGTGGATGGCAGCTTGCAGGGTGAAGTCTTTGCACTTCCTTGAGCAGTGGTGGGATACCCAGTGGGTCTTTGAGCATCCCTCTTGCTGCCTTGTGCTCACACCAGGCTGTGGTCTGGGAGGAGCTGCCTGGGTGGTGATGCAGGCTCCCTCTTTGTGCCTTCATAGCCAAGTGCCAGCTGAGACAGGAGATCAGCAGTCAGCTTGCAACCACAGCGTTGCAGTAACTGTCCAGTGGCTGTGTGAATGATTGGCATCAGATTCCAAGTGTGCCCCCAGAAATGGGATGGATTATGGCTTTGTCCTACTTGCACAGATGTTCTGCTTTACAAGATTAGCACATGCAGGTAGCTGCCTTTTGAGTGTGTTTTTATTTAAGGGCTTTGATTTCTAATTTTCACAGTCTGCAGTGTTCTTACAGACAGGCTTCCCTCCTAATAATTAATTTATCCAAAAATATATTTCAGATAACTGCTATAAATGAAACATGCACTGCAATCACAAGTTCAGGTGTTCTAACGAGTATTGTTCCCCTCCCTTTCCTCTTCTCTCATAATTGCTGGGAATACCCAATCTGGATTAATATTTTGTCCCTGGGAGCTACCACTGCTTCAGGTTACCTTGGTGTGCATGTAGGTATTAAATATTGAAAGCTGTTTTCATGTTCTGGTGTGGTGAAGCTCTGTGTACACCACTCTTGTTTCCTGGGCACTTTGGGAAGCAAACACACACTGGTATGCCTTAGGAAATCTGCCATTTAAGCTTTCCTCCTGATTTTCTCTGGCTATGATAAATGGAGTGGTAGAAAAGGAACCTTAATAGTGAGTGTTATTGGCAGGAAGAAGCATTGTCCTGAAAATGTGAAGAAAACCTCTTTAAGCTCATGAACAGCTTAAATGTTAGAGTCCCTAGACCCTTATGAACCATTTTTCAATCTGCTTTTCACAAATTTGAAAGTAAAAGTCTCTGCTGCTGCTATACAAAACTGTATTTATGCCTTAAAGAGTTGTACCCCATGTGTTAACATCAGGAGGCAAACAAACATAAGCCCTGCTTGTCAATGCAATTATTAGGAAAGCAAGAAAAGACATTGGAGAAGAATGAAGGCATTGTTAATAGTTTAAATCTCCATGGAATGAATGTTGCCATGCTGTAGAAGGCACTGGAAATACCTGAAACTGATGAATGGCATTGCCAGTTATTGAAGGCAGCTATGCACTTTACATCTGAAAACCACAACCAACAAACCCCCTCTGCTCTGAGAAGTGCAAGCTTTCCTTTCTGCCTCCAAGTATGTATTGTTAGAGACAGCAGATGCTCAAGCCTGATGTGTGTTTAGACCCTTGCCATATTAGGAGTAATTGAGGAGATGTTTTTATGCTTCTCTATCAAGAACCCAGTGACAGAACAAGGGGACACAGCCTCAAGCTGCACCAGGGCAGGTTCAGGCTGGACATTAGGAAGAAGTTCTTTACAGAAAGAGTGATTTCATAGAATCATAGAATGGTAAGGTTGGAAGGAGACCTCAAGGATCATCTAGTTCCAACCCCCTGCCATAGGCAGGGACACCTCTCACTAGCACAGGTTACTCAAGGTCTCCTCCAACCTGGCCTTGAACACCTCCAAATAGGCAGGCACAGCTCCCACTAGCACAGGTTCCCCAGGGTCCCCTCCACCCTGGCCTTGAACCCCTCCAGGGTGGGAGCAGCCACAACCTCCCATGGCAACCTGTGCCAGTGTCTCACCACCCTCACTGTAAAGAACTTCCTCCTAACATCCAGTCTAAATCTTCCCTCTGCCAGTTCAAACCCATTGCCCCTTGTCCTGTCATTGCAAGACCTTATAAATAGTCCCTCCCCAGCCTTCCTGGCTGGAAGACATTGGAAGGCATTGGATTGGGCTGCCTGGGGAGGTGGTGGAGTCACTATCCCTAGAGGTGTTTAAGAGGAGGTTGCATGAGGCACTTAGTGCCAGGGTTTAGCTCATTAGAAGGGCCAGGTGATAGGTTAGACTTAATAATCTTAGAGGTCTTTTCCAACCTGGTTGATTCTGTGAATGGGAAATGCTTTCCTTTGCTGAGTGCTGAATAAAACCTTTCCAGAGCTGGCCTAGCTGTAGAAAGAGAGTTAGAGGAAGAAAATGAGAGCAAACTCTCTTTTAGCTCTAAATTCCCCATTTATGATCTTCATGAATTCACAAACCAGTGCCTAATTTATTTTTACTGCAGAGACACAAAGGCAGAAGCCTGCAGGCTGGTTTTGGTGGGAAGAAGTGCAACTGTGAGAAGCCTATTGTGTTTCCATACCTGATGTAATTTCATTTAAAAATGGAAATTTGCATTAGATTACCTCAAAAATGTCATCATTTGTTGATGCAAATAATTTTAAATTCTTCCCCCTTCCCTGCAAATGATGAATTATTCTTTCAGGAGAGATCTAGATTATTTTAATTAATTACTTGGAGGTTTAAATCTTTAAATTTTAAATTAAGTTACAGGTGAGTTAAGCTCTTCCCTGAGGAGCTTTTACTATGTTAGCTGTGCAGAAGGATAATATTCCTGCATAATTCTCTAATGGGCTGTTGGATGCTGCTCTGCTGAACATGACTGCTGGTTTGCTTTGGATTTCTGGTCTGTGGCCAGCATTTCAGGGAACAACTTGGAGAATTAGAAGATGTTACCTGGAATGTTTTTTCCTCTCAGCTCTGGAAGGGAGAGATTAGGACCCACAGAAATGCTTTGCTTTGGTGCAGTTGTGGAGGACTGCAGACATGTGATGGAAAAACTAAACGAGGCACTGATAACCTCAGCTGTGAAACGCCTGCAGAGGGTGGGCAAAGGACAGAGACAAGTTTATTGGTGTTAATTTCATATTTTGACTTCAGTAGGTATTCCCTTTGCTCCAACTGCTTCTCTTGCCTGTATACAATTACATAAATGTATGTCTGTGATTATAGTATCCTTATCAGTTCCTTCAGGGCTGTGGGGACCGAAGCAATGCTTCTTTTCCTCTTCTCAAGTATGATTGCTTGTTGAAGATGTGATACATTTAGGTCATATTTGGCATATGTTTAAGCTGAGCCTGAGAGTGATTGATGAAAAAGAGGGAATAACAAACCTAAATTGTGTTTTCCCTTGTGTGGCTGTTGTAGCCAAGCTGCAATGTATTTTGTAGTGTCTTAAGTTACTAGAAAAGATACATTCATAAAATAAAGTAGGGTAAAGAGTTCAGACATTACATTTTCTTTCTTTCTTTCTTTATGTGTTTTCAAAGATGAGCCATCCCTCTTTGTGCCTTGGTGTTAATTACTTCAAAGAATTTTCTTAGAGGCTAGTTGAAAAGCAGAATCAAAGGGGCAGAGGAATTGCCTTAGGCAAAAGTTTTTTGGTGAAATCATTCTTACAGGATCTTAGGAGAGAAACATCACTAAAACAGTCACTTTTAAAACACCCCCCACCCTTTTCATGCTTTTTTAAATCTTAATGGTTTTGGTTTCCTAATACTCAGCCAGAATACCATATTCCAATGCCTGTAGGCAGTGGCAGAGAGCAAAGTAATTAGAAGTTTTTTCTATGTTTTCACTTGGTTGTATCTGTTTGGGACAGGATACTAAGATGAACACAGTGGTTGAGTTTGGTGTGCTCTCTGGGCTACATTTTTTGGTACCTTTCTCCTCTCCTCAGTGTTCAGTGGTTAGAGTGCTGAGGTTAGAGGGCTAAGAAGCTCAGACTAGATTCTTCATTCTGCCTGTGTGGCTCTAGGCAAGTCTTTTTTTTCTAGATAAGCTGTGATAACTTTATGTGCACAGCCCTATTTAGGGATATAGGCTGAGAACCCTGGCAGGAGCTTGCTGCCCCAGATATCTTGAGGTCAGAACACATTTCTGTGTTTTGCTTCCCACTCTGTGCTGTGCAGATCCCCCTGAGGTGGTGAAAAAATCAAGTGCCCTAGCCCTGAGCCACTGCTTAGCAGGGTGCAAGAGCTGTCAGGTTAACAGGAGAGATCATGAACACTTTAAATGTGGTGAACTGCATTTTGTGATGGATGTTTTTGTGTGTAGGTGGGTAGCCTGGCAAGGAGGTGGCTGGAACTCACCCATGGTGTCGTACAATTGATACACAGTAGTTTTGTTGTGGTGGTTCTGGTTTTGTTTGATTGGTTTTTAAATGTTTGCCATCAGCTGTTGTGAAGTCCTTCATTCAAATGCTGCTGAATCATAGAATCAATACAATCAAGCAGGTTGGAAGAGAGCTCCAAGCTNCCTGGCTGCTCTCAGCCATTCTGTCCCCAGCCTGTTGCCTTGGAGTTGCATTGGAAATGGCTTCATGGTTTTGCATTACAAATGATATAAGATTGCTTTGGTCAGTACAAAGTCAATCTAACTATAAGCTATTATCATAGAACTATAGAATAGTTTGGGTTGGAAAGGACCTCCCAAGGTCATCCAGTCCAACCCCAGACATCCTCCACTAGATCAGGTTGCTCTGAGCCTTGTCCAACCTGACCTTCTATAACTCCAGGGATGGGACCTCAACTACCTCCCTGGGCAACCTGTTGCAGTGTTCCAGCACCCTCATGGTGCATAACTTGTTCCTGACATCCAATGTAAATCTACTCTGCTCTCCTTTCAAACCATTGCCCTTTGTCCTATCCCTGCAGGCCTTTGCAAACAGTCCCTCTGCAGCCTTCTTGTAGCCTTCTTCAGATACTGGAAGGCTGCTCTAAGTCTCTCTGAAGCCTTCTTTTCCCAGGGCTGAACAACCTCAGCTCCCTCAGCCTGTAGCAGAGGTGCCTCACCCCTGATGATTTCTAATGGGGCCAGTATTGATATTGAAATACAGTAACAAACTGAGATGTCAAATAGCAAAAGCATTATTTACAGAACACACTGAACTTCACAGTGCCAAGCAAAGAGAAACTTTTCACTGGGATCCTGTGATACTGAAATAAAGAAAATCTTCATTTATTTCCTCTATAAAGTTTTATCCAATCTGACTTAGTTGTATTTTTTTTTCTTTTGCTTCATGTACAAGGGGTCCTAACACATTTTTTTTGACTGAGGCAGAAAGCAATCTCCAGGTAACCATATTCTGTGCTATTTTAAGGCTGTGTGCCCTGCTGATGGTTTTTAAAGCACGAAATAATGATGACATACCATGCAGAGGTCTTGCTTGCCTGAGGCAAATGGTCTGAATGCACTGGGTGCAGTCTCCAGTTTCCTGATGAAAGTGTTGGAAAGGAGCTGGGTTTCATTGTTTGGTGGTTGTTTGTGGTGTTTTCTGTCGTGGCTGCTGTTCTGTGGTTTTTAAAGTTACATTTCTCTCAGTTAATTATACTACATTCAACTAACAGCTGAAATATCTTACAGGGAATAAGGAAAGGAGTGTAAGCCGCTGGGAAAGAAGTTTGGAGCTCAGTTTTGGGCTGAAATAAGGTGGAGTTGATTGCTTGATAATGGGAAGAAGAATGACAGGTGGCTTGGACGAAGCGTGTCACGCCAGGGGCAAGGTAGCTTTTCAAGCCAAGGCTAAGGATCCCGACAGATTTCCTAGCAAGTGGGGAGTAGGATTGTTACCACTAAATTATTAGAGATGCAGCTAACGAGGGGAAGGAGTCAAGAAGGCTAAGAAACCCCCAGATTTCAAGAAGGAAGAGTAAGAGGAGTATTTTCCAGAAGTCTGATTAAAGAGGGCTTGGGTAGAGTGTGTGCACCAAGGGCTGATCACAGCGAGGTTGTTAGAGATATATGAAACAGTTCCAGTTTGTGTCCAGAGCTTTCCAGTGATTTTTCAAGAGGTTTTTGGCTGTGTAGTGCTTCTAAGAGCTAAGCACTGTGCTCTTTCATCACTTCAGATTGAAAACAAGAGAAAGATGTAGTTCAGTGGCCTAGCAGCTCCCCTTATGGACAGCAATTCGTGACCTTGGAGTTCCAGGGAGCAGACATCTGTGTTGTGCATACGTGGTCTGACAGCCTTTTCTTCACCATTAGCATCTACCTGTCAAGTGAAATTGGAAATACTGAGCAATTTTCATGCTAATATTGAATTTCAGTTTCATGATTTGCTGAGGAGTTTAATATTTCATCCAGAATCTTGTATTGTAACAACTCTTGAAATCTGAATCTCTGTAATAAAGTCATTAAAGCTCTGCAAAGCTTTTCCTTTGGCAAGAGAAGCTCTCAGGCAGAGTAGGCTCTGCAGATCTTTACTCCTTACTGTGTTCTTGCTTCTTAGTCTTATGGTTCAAAAAAACTCTGAGGGGGGAAAAAAATGGGAGCTAATGTAGTTCTACAGACAAGCAACATAGGGTAGAAAATAGAGCTCCAGAGAGACCTTAGAGCAGCCTTCCAGTACCTGAAAGGGGCTACAAGGAAGCTAGGAAGGGACTTGTACAAGGGCTTGTAGTGATAGGATAAGGGGGAGTCGGTTGCAGCTTGAGAAGGGCAGACTTAGACTGAAGATTAGGAAGAATTTCTTTACAGTGAGGGTGGTGAGACACTGGCATAGGTTGCCCAGGGAGGTTGTGGTTGCCCTCTCCCTGGAGGTGTTCAAGGCCAGGTTGGATGAGGCCTTGAGCAGCCTGGGCTAATGGGAGTGTCCCTGCCCGTGGCACGGGAGTTGGAACTGGATGAGCTCTAAGGTTCCTCCCAACCCATTCTATGACTCAAGGCAGGATGTCAGTCATGTATCTGGATTTTCTGTTTCCCCCTTTGCTTCAGGACTGAGTTAGCAGGGGAGCACAACTGTTGGCTTTGGTTGTACACGTTTGGCAGGAGCACTCCTCCTGTATTTCATGATAATATCATCTTAATACAGAGCTCAGTGTAGGAAGGGATGTTTTTGTCTTTCACAGGCTCTCTAGCCTTGTGAGGTGAATGGGTGTCAAATAAGCCTTGAATACTTTAACAACTAGTTTTGTCTTAGCCATAAAAAAAAGATTACAGATTTATGTTCCTCTTAAGGATAGCCAAGGTCACACTTAGTCACCTCTAGATGTTTTCTGAAATGTAAGTTGTCTCAAGAACTGAATGCATTTCAGTGCTTTTTTTTTCCCCCCCAATACTTTGTCTGAAGAATCTCAGCTAAGCCAAGATGAGAATGGCTCCCCTCCCAGACAGGGTAAGTGGGATGTTTGAAATCTTCCAGCTGTTTGTCAGATACTTAACTCTGCTCTGAACTGCTGTGCCATCTGTCTAGCTAAAAAAGGTGCACTGAGCAAGAAGAAAAGCATCTTTCCAATTCAGATGAGTCTGCTGCATCCTGTGAGATAATCAAGTCACAGATGAGTATGGAAACAGTGAATTTTAAATTTTATAAGGATAGCTTCATAAAAGACTTGAAAGATGAAGTTTGAATTAATTCAGCTTCAACATCAACAACCTGGAATACTGTGTCAGGTTTTGGATGCCCCAGTTCAAGAGAGACAGGGATCTGCTGGAGAGAGTCCAATGGAGAGCTTTGAGACTTGGATATCTCTCCTGTGTGGAAAGACTGAAAGACCTGAGGCTGTTTAGTCTGCAGAGGAGAAGGCTGAGAGAGATCTAACCAATGTCCATAAATATCTGAGGGGTGGGTGTCAGGAAGTGAGTGCCAGGCTCTTTTTGGTGGTGCCCAGTGATAGGACAAGGAACAGTGGGTGCAAGCTAGAACATAGGAGACTCCACCTCCACATATGGAGGCACTTCTGTATGGTGAGGGTGATGGAGCCCTGGAACAGACTGCCCAGAGAGGTTGTGGAGTCTCCTCCACTGGAGACTTTCCAAACCCACCTGGCTGTGTTCCTGTGTCCCCTGCTTTGGTAGGGGAGTTGGACTGGATGATCTCTAGAGGTCCCTTCCAACTCCTAACATTCTGTGATTCTGTGATCTTAAGTTTAAAGCAATAATTTTGTTAACTACATGAATTTATTTGCTATCCAGCCTTGCATATAGGTAAAAAAAATGTTTTCCTCTGTAAAATGTGCCATTTAATTTCAATTAATGGTGTGAGCCATCCATTATTTTATATCATCTACTACAAATTTCTTTGTAAATGAAGATTACTTTTGTTTGTTTTTTTTTTCAAGAGATGTGAAAGATGCAGGAGGAGGACAGGGTAAATTTTATAGACTGGTAGTAAACAAGATGCTTAAGAGATGGGCTTTAAGGGGACTCAGGAAGGCTGGGGAGGGACTATTTAGAAGGACAAGGGGCAATGGTTTGAAACTGGAGCAGGGGAGATTTGGGTTGGACATAAGCAGAAGCTCTTTACAATGAGAGTGATGAAATACTGGAACAGGTTGCCCAGGGATGTGATTGAGGTCCTGTCCCTGGAGACATTCAAGATCAGAATTGATGTGGCCCTGGGGAGCCTGCTCTAGTTGATGTNCAGAGCCCCAGCTCCCGCAGTCTCACCTCAAAGAGCAGGTTCTGCGCAGTGTGTGACATCAGCTCTGCTTCACTACAAACCCCATCCATTCAAATATTTAAAAGGTCTAGTAGAAAGCAGTATTTATTTGCTATTGCTTATTAAGAGCTAAGTNGATGTCCTTTGAGGGTCCCTTCCAGTCCGATGCAATCTATGACCATGAAATGAACAAAGTATAAAAGGCCTCCGACAAGAAAAATGAGGAAGAAATTTCTTAGCCCCTGGTGCCATCTGCAGGGTTACCACTGGAACAGGCAGCAAAAGCAGGGGATCAGGAATTTGGATGGCAGTTTGCAGTGTCTGGTTAAAAGGCAAGAAGGTGTCACATCCACCAAAGGCAGATGGACCATGACTTCTGTGTCATGCTGAGTTCCATAACAGTGTGCATGGCCATTTGTTTTCTGCTTGGGAGCAGCATTAGTTTTGTAGGGTAGAGAACACAGCACATGGTAAGGTTTCTCCACAGGTGGTATTTTCTGCTTCTGCAATAGCAGTTGGATTAACCAAGCAGCTATTTATTTATTTACATTTAGAATTACTGGGGGAAAAAAAAATAAAGATTATTTAAATGGTCCCTTCACTATGAGCCTGATTTGGGGTGACTTCCTTTTTGAAAGCTGTCTCCTCAGAGAGGAGTAATGGGCCCTAATTATTTAAAATATGTTCCTAATATTCCTTCCATCTGCATTTATGTAAAGGTGCCTGTCAGAAATAGTGATGCAAATCTAAAGCTCAGCTGCTGGCTTTCATTGTCATTTGTCTCCTGTTTGTTTTGATTCCATCTTGGTTTAGACTACTGTAGGTGTTTGGAAGGCAGGGATAAAGGAATCACAAAATTACAGAACGTTAGGGGCTGGAGGGGACCTTGAAAGCTCATCCAGTCCAACCCCCCTGCCAGAGAAGGATCTCCTATATCAGATCACGTAGGAACACATCCTGGCAGGTTTTGAATATCTCCAGAGAGGGAGACTCCACAGCCCACCCTGGGCAGCCTGTTCCAGTGCTCTGTCACCCTCACAGGGAAAAAATTCCTCCTCATGTTCAAATGAAACTTTCTATGCCTCAGCTTCCACCCATTGCTGCTTGTCCTGTCACTGGGCATCACCCAGCAGAGCCTGGCTCCAGCCTCCTGGCACTCACCTTTGCATCTTTATAACCATTGCTGAGGTCACCTCTGAGTCTTCTCTCCAAGCTGCAGAGCCCCAGCTCCCGCAGTCTCACCTCAAAGAGCAGGTTCTGCGCAGTGTGTGACATCAGCTCTGCTTCACTACAAACCCCATCCATTCAAATATTTAAAAGGTCTAGTAGAAAGCAGTATTTATTTGCTATTGCTTATTAAGAGCTAAGTAGGAATCACAGGATGTCAGGGGTTGGAAGGGACCCAAAGAGATCATTAAATCCAACCTCCCTGCCAGAGCAGGACCAGACAATCCAGCTCAGGTCACACAGGAACACATCCAGACAGGCCTTGAAAGGCTCCAGAGAAGAAGACTCCACAACATCTCTGCGCAGCCTGTGCCAGTGCTCTGGGACCCTTCCAGTCAAGAAGTTCCCCCTTGTGTTGAGCTGGAACCTCCTGTGCTGCAGCTTCCATCCATTGCTCCTCATCCTGTCCCAGGGAGCAGTGAGCAGAGCCTGTCCCCCCTCTCCTGACCCCCAGCCCTCAGATATTTATAAACATTGATTAAATCCCCTCTCAGTCTTCTCTTCTCCAGACTAAGCAGCCCCAGGTCCCTCAGCCTCTCCTCACCAGGCAGTGCTCCAGTCCCCTCATCATCCTCGTAGCCCTCCGCTGGACCTTTTCCAGCAGATCCCTGTCCCTGTTAAACTGGGGAGCACAAAACTGAAGGCAGTACTCAAGATGAGGTCTCACGGAGGCAGAGTAGAGGGGCAGGAGATCCTAAGAGCTGAGTAGGAATCACAAACAGTTTGAGATGGGCAGAGCAGCTTGTGCAGAGCAGGAGATGTTTCATTGTTTAGAGGTGGGTGCTAAGCGAAGTTCCCTGTTCTTTAGCTGAATGTAAGCTGTAAACTCTCTCTCCATAACTGATTTCCAAGGGGCTGTGGAGAAGAGAATAATCCCATTAGGCAAGTTCTTATAGTGAAAGCATATGGAAGTTTGGCCCAAGTTCTGCTGTAACTTGAATGATTTTCTTCCAGATGAATTTGCCTGTGGATGCCTGTGGATGCCTGTGGATGCCTGTGCCCCCAAAAGCAAGGTTAGCATTAGCGTGAGGGAGTGAAAGCAGATGCCAAAGTTGATCCTCGATTAGAAGAGCTTTCCCCTCAGTTTTAAGTGACATGATTAGCCCTTCACAAGGACACGGTGGGGAAGGCTTTCAGTGCAGCCTGCAAGAGTGCAACAATGAGTTGCTGCTCACAATAGGAACGGCATAGTTAAATCCTCACACCTCGTGCTGAACGTCTGTCACATCCTGTCAGGTATTCAGGTATGAACCCACTGAGCAAAGCAAAGAGCACAACTTAAAACACTTCTCAGGATAGTATTTTTACAGCTATTGGGAACTTTTATATTAGCAGGGCACCCAATTTCTGTATTTGTGTGAATGTTTTTTCTTTCTGTGTCCCTTTATAGGTGAGAATTTCAGAGAGTTGCTGCAGAAGTTGTTAGGAGCAATAATTAGTTTTGTAAGTTAGCTACAGCTGTGTGGTCATTACTTGTGCTGTGCTTAGATTCCAGTGAATAAAGTGACATCAAAAAAAGCCATCCAGTAGGGTGCTTACATCCTCACAGCTTAAGTAGCCAACACTTTGATATTTCTATTCAAAAGCAAGAACATAGAGGGAGATGGATTTTACTCTTTAAAGCTGTTAAGATAATTTGACAAAAACAATTATTATTCTTCCTTTCATGGCAATTAAAGAGTCTGCCTGGGCTGTGAAAACTTTGGATTGAGGGTTTTGGTTTAATCTCCTGGCTTCTTTCAGCCTTTTCTCCCGTCTTTGTCTTATTGAAGGAAGAGCTAACTAGCTGAGGTACTTTTCTAGGTGTGTGGATTGGTTTGGGGTTGGTTTTGGTCATTTTAACTGGATTCATGGCTGCAGGAGTCCTGCTGATAGTGAAAGTCCTGAAAGTGAATGAGTTTTCCTAGTGCAGGGCCAGTCACACAAAGCTTTCACTCAGCTGAAGAGAGGAGCAGCAGCCAGTGAAGCTATTGCACAGTGGCCAGGAGTCAGGAAAAGCCCTGGAGTCAGAGAGAACAGGGAACTTGCCCTGCATGGATTCTTGTTAAGATGTAAAAAGAGATGTTCCCATTTCCTCTTCCTTTCTCCAGAACCCTCCAAGGGACCCTGTACTTGTGGCCTAATGCAATGATTTTTTGCTGCATTTTTGAGAAGGGTGGAAAATTCCATCAGAAGTTAGGTGCCTTCTGGAGAGCAGCAATCAGCTCCATTGCTTTTACTCTATTTCCTCACTTTGTTTGTTTGTTTGCCTTTTTTTTTTTCTTTTGTTTTTCCTCTCTCCCTGCATTCATCTTCCCATCTTTCTGCAGCACCTTCCACTGTTCAACAGTTGTGTATTCTTCAGAAGGTTCCTACAACAGCTTCCCAAAAAGGAAAAAGTGAAGAGCTCTGACTAGGAGCAGAGGAGATTTTCGTGATTGAGGGCTGCTGTGCTTACCTTGGGAACCCAGACATCCATGGCTGGATCCATGCAGACTAAAATCCTTATGAAATGGGCATCTAGGTCTGGATCTCTGGATCTGGGTCTGTTCTCTGGATCTTTCTGAGCTGTCGTGTCAGGTTGACAAGGCTGTGGACAAAGCAGAGGATGTCCTGCTGACTGCAGGAGGCTTGGACTAGATGACCTTTGAAGGTCCCTTCCAACCCAGTCCATTCTGTGATTCTGTGGAATTAATGTTGGATATTCATTTGGGTGTAGATTGTAGGAATAGCTCACTCCAGATGGTAATCTGCTCTTAAAAAAATGAAGTGATTTTTGTATCCCATTTAACAAAAATAAAAAGTGGAAGTCACAAGAATCATAGAATCAGTTAGGGTTGGAAGGCACCACAAGGATCATCTAGTTCCAAACCCCCTACCGTGGGCAGAAGAAGAGGTGAGCAGATGTTAAATGCAGACTTAGAGTGGCCCTGTAGTAAAAATTCTGTAAATTCCACTCATGTTTTAAACCTCTCTTTAGCTGCACAACAATTTCTGTGTGTGACCACAAAAACAAGCCACGTGCTAAATTTGCTGCCAGTGGTAGCAAACTGTTAAGTGCACAACATTATTTCAAGGCTCAATGTAATTGAGTCTTAAAACCAGACGTGTTAATAAAGAGTGAGCAGTCAGGTTACTGCTCATCAGATGAGCTGTGAACACTGAATAATGTGTGTTCACCTAGCCCAGAGCAAATGCAAAATAATGCAATGCAGCCTGACCTTTTCTCATTGCAGGTTAACCTGAGTCTAATTATCTTGGATTTGCCTCGGGCTAAGAGTGGACAGGAATCACAGCTTGCCTGAGCAGTAACTTTCTGACTCTTAGTAACTTGCTTTTGTGATTGCATCCTGTGCTGCTAGGAGGGGAGATAAGGAAATGAGGGAACAAAGGAGGACAAACTGAAAGTGTTTCTAGCAGAGGTGATAGTCACCTGCTGTGAATCTTAGCTGAAGTTCAGGACCCATCTATTGGGTGTTCTGCTTCAGTCTTCAGTAGCTTATAGTCCAAAGAGCCAAACCACTCCTGAAAATAAAGAGGTTAGTAGCTTTGTGTCAGTAGCACTGGAGAGGGGTGTGTTAAGATATCCTAGATAGTAGAAGGAAATTCTTTACAGTGAGAGTGGTGAGACTCTGCAACAGGTTGCCCAGGGACATTGTAGATGCCCTCACCCTGGAGGTGTTCAAGGCCAGGTTGGGTAGCAACACAGAGAACATTTGGTAATGCAAGATATTGTGCCACTGACCTAGGAGAGAGAAGGATGAGCTTATTGACAGCTTAAATGAAAAACTAACCTGTTCACAACCCTCTCTTCCTTTCTGCATCTGTTCCAGTACAAAAAGCCTTGTATATATTCTTTAAATACTCATGGTGCCCTCTTTTTAGCTGCAGACTAACAGCAGCATTGTAGCAGAACCCCAAGAGTGTACTAGAAGCACCAAGTGTGTGGTATTTGAGAGAAGAGCTCCTTTTCTGTCATTAATGGTACTTTATCCTTTAGCTGAACCAGAGAAGTGTGATCACACAGGCAGCATCATTCTGTTAGAGTTACAGGATGCAGCTGCTCTCAGCAGAACTGGAAGGAAATACAAGGTTAGCAAGGGAATATTTGCTCCCCTCTCTCTTCACCTCTCCCTAAAAAGAGAGATAATTCTAAGAAACTGTCAGAGGAACTTTTACTGCACAATCCTAAAGTTGGGATGTTAGCATTTGCTACAAACTGCCTTTCACATGACACTGAAGGAAGATCATGACTCGAAGGAAGAATTGAAAGTCCCTAGATAAGCTCTTTTTGCATTTGCACTTTGTATGTTTACCCCAGGGGGTTTCATAAGAGAATCTAATGCAAGAGTAAAACTCTCTCCTGAGTGTTTATGTTCTTGGCTACTATTCTAGTTGAATATAGCAAACCTAATCCGTGCAGATACCAAAATACTGCGTCATGTCTACAGGATGAAAAAGGGAAATGGGTTGAAAAGAAAGACTTTGTGGTGCTTTGTAAATTATTGGCTTGAAGTAATTTAAGTCTTCAGAGTCTGACATCTTGATAACTTGGGATATACCTGGAATTACAGCTGCTGTGTGTTACTTGCCACTTATACCAGCCTGCTTGATGCACTGTCATCATCTTCAGAGCTAAATCGAAGTGTTCCATGTTCCCAAGTCTTTTTTTTTGGTTGGATTTTGAAGATATGTTTGGTCAATTTGCTGCAGCATGGTTGAATTTAGGTGTTCCATCTGTAGGTGTTATTTTATATCGATGCTTGCTGTGTTATTTTGCAGAAAGAATGGTTTAAAAGGTTATGATTTGATTCTTCTGGGTTTGAGGAGACCTTATAGTAGCCTTCCAGTATCTGAAGGGGGCCTACAGGAAGGCTGGGGAGGGACTATTGACAAGGTCTTGCAATGACAGGACAAGGGGCAATGGGTTTGAACTGGCAGAGGGGAGATTGAAAGTGGATGTTAGGAGGAAGTTGTTTGCAGTGAGGGTGGTGAGACACTGGCACAGGTTGCCCAGGGAGGTTGTGGCTGCTCCCTCCCTGGAGGTGTTCAAGGCCAGGTGAGATGAGGCCTTGAGGGACCTGTACTAGGGGGAAGCGTTCTGCCTGTGGCAGGGGATTGGAACTGGATGATCCTTGAGGTCCCTTCCAACCTTCCCATTCTATGATTCTATGATTTAGGCTTGCTAAGTGTGAAACACCACTACTACAAAATCATTTGATGAGGGCATGTAGCAGGTAGGACAAGGAGTAATGGCTTTGAATTAAATAGAGGCTAGATTTAGAGTAGACGTAAGAAAGAACTTCACCATGAGGGTGGTGAGTTGCTGGAACAGGTTGTACAGAGCAAGTTCTGCACCATGAGGGTGGTAGAACACTGAAACAGGTTGCTCAGGGAGGTTGTGGGTGCCCCATGGCTGGAGATACTGAAGGTCAGGGTGGACAAGGCTCTGAGGGACCTGATCAAGTAGATGATGTCCCTGCTGACTGCAGGGGAGTTGGACTCGATGGCCTTTGGAGGTCCCTTCCAACCTAAACTTACTCTATGATTCTATGTCCCCTCCCTAGAGAAGTGTTACAAGAGCAGTTCAGATGGGGCTTTGAGCAACCTAGTTTAGTGGAAGGTGTCCATGGCAGTGGAGCTGGAACTAGATGATCTTTAAGATCTCTTCCAACCCAAACCATTCTATGATTGTCACATGTGGTATTAAGAACTTGCAAGTGAAAGTTAAAGCCAGTGGTGTGTTTGGGTTTATATTAATATGGAGTATTTAAGAGAGAGATTATCCTAAGACATGAATATGCACTGGAGCCCTGGCCAGGGACAGCATATTCCAGTAAATGTTAATATTGAAGTTAGCAGATGAAACATACCAAGAATTTCTGTGCCTGTTCTCTCCTTTATTGCCTGGAAGAAGCATTTGCATTAAATGATGACATTGTCATTCAAGTCTCTAGGTGGCATTAGCAATGTCCTCTGACACACCAAATTTCTGTCTAGTAGTAAGGCAGAATACACTGGTTTTATTCCTTTATCAAAACAGAGTCCATGGAGTCAGTTCTTAAAAGGTCAATAAAGGGAGCTAATTAAACTTTACTTGTTGAGAGTTTGCACCAGGATTCACATTTTCCATCTCCAGTCTATTAACATTTACAAGTTCTTATTTTTACATTTCCAACTTGCCTATAACTTTCAGATGCACCCTTGACAGTTGAATCCTAGAATGGTTTGGGTTGAAAGGGACCTCCGAAGGTCATTGAGGCCAAGCCCCCTGCAGTCAGCAGGGACATCCTCGATCAAGTTGCTCAGAGCCTTGTCCAGCCTGACCTTGAATAGCTCCAAGGATGGGGCCTCAACCACCTCCCTGGGCAGCCTGTTGCAGTGTTCCACCTCCCTCGTGAGGCAGAACTTGTTCCTGACATCCAATCTAAATCTGCTCTTCTCTGATTCCAAACCACTACCCCTGATCCTATCCCTGCAGGCCTTTGCAAACAGTCCCTCTGCAGCCTTCTTGTATCCCTCTTCAGGTACTGGAAGGCTGCTATTAGGTCTCCCTGGAGCCTTTAAATCTAGAGAACAAGAATCTGATCTGTGCATCATTCTAGGTCCTGCTATAGTGTTAAAGTGCCCTCCTGATCTAGTGTGAGATGTCCCTGCCCATGGCAGGGGGGTTGGAACTATATGATCCTTGTGGTCCCTTCCAAGCTTGACTGACTCTATGATTCTAATTTATATAATCTCAAAGAGATAATTTATATAATCTCAAAGAGTCTATGATTCTAATTTATATAATCTCAAAGAAAGTTTGCTGCACTGTTATCAGCCTGTAATTAAAGTTGTCCTTTAATACCTTGTAGTGTTTTGGGGGTTGATCTGAAAGCTTGCCTAGCAGCTTGGACAGAAAAGTCAGGCCACATCTCAGGATATATTGGTGGCTTTTTTCCAGCACTGACTTTTGCAGCTTTATCTGAAGAATTATCCAAGTTACCACAAGCACTGTGTGTTCTTGGATGTTGTGGGTTTTTTTCCTTATGAGAGATTGAACAATATTTATGGCAGGAGGTGATGGATCCACAATTGTCTTTCCACACAAGGAGCTCTCCTGAGGCTGGGCTGTTAAGGAGCAGCATAGATGGGCAGGAGTTCATATACAGAGGGGTTTGTGAATTCTGTCTTGCCTCTGGGTCAGACTGTTCATTGTGTCTGGAGATTTTTGTACACTTTCTGCTCTCTTTCTTCCAATAGAGTAAAGTGTTCTTAGTTTTCTCACAGCAGGGCTGCAAAACTTTGTCACGAGGGGCACGACCGTTATGATTATTTTATTATATTTTCTTTTTTCTTGAGGAAGGAATAGCTGGAATGGGAAAAAAACATAGAAACAGATACAGGCTTTTAGGGGAGAATCCAATTTCTTCACTTCCTGGCTCTTCTTTTTATTTCTGATCACTGAGACTCCACCACAAAATACTAATCTCATTTCATTTGTAAAACCTCAGGGTCCGCTGTGGCTGGCTTCCTTGGCAGCAAGGAGACGATCAGAGCACGAGCACAGAGGCACCAAAAGGTTCTAGCCTTCTAGCTGGCTAGCTTCTAGCCTGGTGAAGAGACAAAATGAAATCCCTCAAACATTTCTGGAATGGCATCTAACAATGCTAAAAACAGTATTTGCCAACTGGCAGAAGCAAAGTTGGTAGGTAGAGAAGACTGTTGAGAGCGCTGCGTATTATAATGGCAGCAGCACTGGGTTTTTTAAAAGCTCTAATATGTAATTCCAGTGCCATGCTTCTTAGGTATCTGTACATTTTTCATTTACATTTTGACATTTAAATTTCCATCATTTTCTGAGCCTGTAATTTTACAGCTCATCTTACATACGCCTTTTTTTTTTCTCAATGGCAAATCGAAATCACAGCTGAAGTGAGCTTAGCTCGAGTAAAGAGGGAAAAAAATGTTTAGTGGGATGGGGAGAGAGAAGGGGGGAAAAAAAAAGTCATAGCACACAAACATATTCCTTGGCTGCAAGCTTGTATGTGCAAGCTCACTTATGAGAATGACCTTTTTCATTTTTCTCTTGAGCTAACAAATCCCAAGGAAAGTGCATATGGTTCCTCAAAGGATTAAAATGTATCCTGCTCTTGGCATGGTAGGGAACACAGTTTCCTGTTCAAGAACTTGCCAGCAAAACACAGTAAAAATATAAGTGGACTATTGGATTTTTTGGTGAAAGTTTAGCAAGTTTGCTGGAAGTACTTTGACTGTGATCCAAGCTGAGTTCTATCCTTCACATGTAAGGTAATAGAGGAGAAAAAAAAAAGAGTTCTTTATCTCTTTTGGCGTGCCTTAGCTCTTCATTCTCTTAAAATATGTTAGTTTTGCAAGTTGACATTCAAGGTCAGGCTTGATGGGGCTCTGAGCAACCTGATCTAGTTGGGGATGTCCCTTCTTACTGCAGGGGGGTTGGAATATTTCACCTTCAGAGGTCACTTCCAACCCAAACCTTTCTATGATTCCAAGTCATGTATCTTGGAGGCATTTTCTTTTGAAGAATTTGCCCTAATGTTTGTCTTCTAAAAGAACCTTTATCTACCTATACATTAGAGCTAATAAACTGCAGTGCATTGTTAAGAAAATGTTATTTGAGTAGGTGGTATTGTTTTGAGCAAAGATAGCCACATCAGGCTGGCACTCATGGAATTGTTTCAGTTGGAAAAGATGCCTAAGATCATCCAGTCCAGCCATCAACCTAAGCCCACCATGGCTATTAAACCACAGCCCAATTGTGCCATGGCTACATGTTTCCTGAACACCTCCAGGGATGGTGACTCCACCACTTGCCTGGGCAGCCTGTTCCAATGCCTGACCGCTCATTCAGCAAAGAACTTTTTCCTAATAGCCAATCTAAACCTTCCCTGGCACAATCTAAAATCTTGAGCATGTAATCTTAGTGTTTCCCTCCTGGACTGAAATTCCATTGAGAGTATTTAATTCATCATCTAAAGCATGAGCTCCTCAATCAAGTTATTTTTATGTGCAAGTAGCACGGAGTGGCTATTTCTAAAGTCTCATAGAAGACGTAGAAACTGAAGTGGATGTTCCCAGGCTGTGTTTAAACAGTAGCTCTCTCCTCTAATTCATTCAGACTTGCTTACAGGAAGGTTTGTAGTTGCATGTCAGAAGCAGAATGTGGTTAGCATCGTTGTGATTAATTAAGGCATGGCACATCAGGCAATGTGCATGCTGGAGCTGGTCTTTTCCACTGTCTCCTGTGAACTGAGGTCAGGCATAGCTGAAGTAACAGCTGGAGAACTGATGGAGGAAAAAACAGTGTTAGCAGGGAAGTGATGGAGGGAAGAGCAATGTTAGCAGGTAAGTGATGGAGGAAAAAGCAATGTTAACAGGTAACTCTTTAACTTGTGTCTGCAAATCAGCCCTCAACTGCTACTGACGAAGTGTCAGTTGGGAAAAACTGCTTCACAGATGCTGCTAAGTTTGGGGTGAAAATTACAAAGATGCTGAAATCTCAGAGTTGGGGCTTTGTATCGTTTTTTTTTCTACAGAGAAGATGTTGCATTGCCATTTCTGTCCAACAGTTGTTACAGGTTTTCTGGAGCATGTGAGGGTTTTCAGAGGTGGTGATGATTTGTCTGAACCATTATTTATTTATTTTCCTGTTTCCTTTTTTCCTTTTTCCTGGTTCCATTTTTTAAGATAAAAGTTTGTTGGGTTTTTTTTTTTTTAATCTCAGTGTCAATTTGCAGTGTATGTGAAGGAAAGTATTAAGCAAAAGCATTCTTTCAGGTCTTTGAAGTCTGCCCATTTCTTCTTTAAAATCAGCTGGACTTGCTCAAGCAATTTGAGTTTGTTTTTCACATAGCACACCAACATTGCTTCATAATCTGGCTAAGATTAAACTACTGCTAAAAACACCAATCCTGTCCTGAGGTACTCCCAGTGCAGACTTGCAGTGTTGTGAGCTACATGGCAAAATGTGTGCCAGATTAGAGTAAAAGATCAGCTACACCTGGCCAAGCTACATAATAAAAAGCTGTGTGTGAGCTACATGTAAAATACCTTCGTTGTCTTCCTGTATGGCGCAGCCCAAGATTTCTCTCCCCTTGCTCACACTCCACTCTGTCTCAGCAAAGGTTTAGTATCAGTGCAGGATTCCTTTGTCAGAGCCTGGCATTTCATTTTTATTTGCCTGTGTATCTCGGGGAAGCAGGATCAGATCAGTGACTTAAATTTCCTTCCTTGTGACTCTGGTTCTGGAGTAATTTTGCTTTTGGCAGCTTTACTTGGAGGTCACTTCAGTTTTTTTCTTAAGCAGTGGACCTTGGAAAAAAATCTTTGTTTTCAGATTGCCTGAAGAAGATTCCTCTCTTTTTACCTTTCCTATATGATGTTTGCCATGGAAATGCTTCCAAGGTTGCCTGACTTGTATGACTGACTTGAATAACAGCTTTCCTTGCAGTGTAGGCATCCGAAGTCGTAGATACTCTTCTTTAAAGCACATTGACAAGTCTAGCCTGTCATTCACTTCTCATTTTTCTTTTCCATTCTTGCTTCTGCTCCAAGAATGACATTTTCATAAGGTGCCCTCCTTTTTGGCAGTTCTGGAGTGTCTTTTCTCCTTCTGTTAACAGTGCTGCTTTCCACTTGTTTGCCAGGCAGTCGAGGTCACTCTAGTGAGGAGCAATGAGGCTCCTGCTTCACATTCCAGAATTAAAGGTTTTACTCATGTACTTCCAGCTGTCTTTGGAGTTTCCCAATGTTGTTTAGATCAAATTCTCTTGGTGCTTCCAGCTATCTCAGAAACAAGGACACCAGTATGTGGTATGCCATAGCTACAACTGAAAGATTAAAATACAAAGAGGTTGTTTTAGCCATTTTACGAACTGCCTGTGCTTATGATGGCAGAGTGAAGAGAACTTTCACTGAGTGATTCAGGGACACAAAAAAGGTGACTCTTAGATGCACTTTAACACAAGTGAGTGTAAATCATGGATTCATAGAATGTTTTGGGTTGGAAGGGACCTCCAGAGGTCATCTAGTCCAACCCCTCTGGAATCAGCAGGGACATCCTCCACTAGATCAGGTTACTCAGAGCCTTGGCCAGCCTGACCTTCAATATTTCCAGGGATGTGGCTTCAACCACCTCCTTGGGCAACCTGTTGAAGTGTTCCAGCACCCCCATGGTGCAGAACTTGTTCCTGACATCCAATCTAAATCTCCTCTTCTCTCATTTCAAACCATTGTCCCTTGTCCTATTCCTGCAGGCCTTTGCAGAGCTTGTTCCTAATATCCAATCTAAATCTCCTCTTCTCTCGTTTCAAACCACTGTGCTTGTCCTATCCCTGCAGACCTTTGCAAACAGTCCCTCTGCAGCCTTCTTGTAGCCCTCTTCAGGTACGGGAGGGCTGCTCTAAGGTCTGCCTGGAGCCTTCTCTTCCCCAGGCTGACCAGCCCCAGCTCCCTCAGCCTGTCCTTGTAGGAGGGATGTTCCAGCTCCCTGATCATATAGTCACATTTCTATTTCCTGTTCAAATTCATTATTTTAATCCCTGTCAAATCCATATTTGTGGCAGCAATGTACCCATGCAAGTGCTGAGAAAACATTCATAAAACGCTTTGCCAAAGAAATCTGACTCCACAGACCACAGTGACTTCACTGTTGAGAATCTTCATGTGTTTATGGAAAAGGAAAAGGTACTAATTAAGCAAGACTGATTTGTAGATTTTGTTGCTCAAATACCCAAGTTGCTTAATAGCTCTAATACAGGAGATAGAGTAGTACAGCAGCTCTATTGATGTGTTGGCAAAGAAGCAAACATGACCAGTCTTTACCATCTGTTTATCATGCTATATAAAGAAGACCTTACTAGTTGCCATGGAAACCAGCATTTCCAAAACCACAAGTGTTTGCTTGAAAACTCAAGCCTTCTAAAGTCTTGTCTTTTCTGAGGGGAAAAAGAATAGAAAATCTCAAAAGTTTTCCAGTGATTTTAATTTTTATTTTTTTCTAACAGTTGCTTTGCTGTAAAACCCTTTCAGTGTTTTTGCTCTGTATCTTCTTTCATGACTTCAGAAATGTAAAGCATGCTGCTAGTAACTTAATGAGCTCATTTGATGCTTAGCAATCATCCAGGAAAAGGGGTCAGGTTTGGTGGGTTTGGTGTTCTTCTTTGTAAAAGGAGATTTTTCTTGTTCAAAGGAACAAGCCTCATTGTGATACTGATACAGCGGAGGGAGAACTATTGGATTTCAGTGGAGGTCACATTGAAAATACTTCATACCTGAGTGAAAACTCAGATTCATCTTAATTACCAGAGTCAGATAGCTGAAAGGAGATTCTCTAGGATCAGTTATCAGAATGGATTGAAGCTTGAGGAGGACAGATTTAGACCGGAGATTAGGAAGAAATTCTTTACAGTGAGGGTGGTGAGACACTGGCACAGGTTGCCCAAGGAGGTTGTGGATGCCCCCTCCCTGGAGGTGTTCAAGGCCAGTTTGGATAAGGCCTTGAGCAGCCTGGGCTAGTGGAAGGTGTCATGGCAGGGAGGTTGGAACTAGATAATCTTTAAGGTCCCTTCCAAGCCAAGCCATTCTGTGATTCTATGAATCTAGAGAAGAAGAGCCAATGAAGATAATGCTATAAGAGTCGTGCCTAGGTTTGCCTGTATTCTCCACTGTTGGCTTCAGGTGGATTTTTAGTTTATTAACTTTTTAAAGCCAGAAGAAAGCATTGAAAAATCCCTCAGTGTGTAGTATTTAGAAGTAGATATAATTGTTGCATTATCTGGGAGCATTTATGTCTCATCCCATTGGTGTGTGTCTGTACATACTGCTGCCTTGCACTCTGTCCCGATTCTCCACTCGGCTATAGCTGGTTTGGTTTTTTTTTTCACCAGTTTACAAAAGGCTTCTGCTGGGTGAAACCTCTTAACTCTAGCAGGTAGTGACACATGGAGAGGTGCTGCATTTGGACTAACAGTGCTGGTTGGTTTTCAATCATTTAAATCTATTTCTGTTTGTATTTAGGAGGAGGATTTGTATTTACAGGGCTCTTGGTGTGTGTTTGGCTTAAGCTACTTTAAAGAACAATCTATTGAAGCACAGAGCCTGGAACCCATTTTTTCACTACTAGTAAAGATCCTTCAGTGTTTTTAAGGAACAAATATTTGTAATGAATTTGTCTGAGTGATGCTGAAGGTTGATTAAGTTGTTATTTAGAAATATTGTTGGATACAGAAGACTGAAAGAACTTCTCAGATCATTCTGTAACGTCAGTGCAGCTTCTGACTTCTTTTTTTGCCTTTTAGTGCTTCATCCATTTGTAAAACATGCTGTGAGCATTTTCAGGGTGAGATCATGGCCAGAAGTTGACCTATTTCATTGCTGCATTTCCCTAGTAGAGTTTATTTAATGCAAAATACATTTTTATGACAGGCTTTACAGTCACTGTATTGCTGGAGTGCCACTGGACCCGCAGAGGTGTCTGAATTCATTTAGCCCTGTCAGGCTAATCAGATTTCTGCCGTTCACAGAACTCTTGCAAAATATTTGTGTTTATTTCACTTAGCAGGGTATTCTGTGTCTGAGAGAGCCTGTTTTCCAAAAGTTAGCCTTGTACAGGAGTAGACTTGTTGATATTGGTGGGCAGTGGGGGTGCTAGACCCCCCACAGAGCTTAAATAAAATAAATATTGGTGGAGAAATCAGACACACAAAAATTAGGCTTCTGTCTAAGTATTTGTGGTTAGAAAAATAAGAGTGCCAGACCTGCAAGCTGCTGTTGGTCAGGGTAATTGCACTCAGATACTAACTTCATTTTTTTCTGTTAGCTTGCCTTCTACCCACATCACATTCCAAGATCCAGTCAAACACTGACCAGGAGAAACAGCAGAGACTGGCAATGGGCTTAAAAAGTAGATTTTGGTGGTTTGTATTTATATTGTCACGTCTGGGGTTGTCAGTTTAAATAGAGGGGCTTCTTTTTCAGAGCAGTTTGTGTTTCAGCCTGGCACCAGCCTGTGTTTTCAGTGATATGGTCCTAGGCCTATAAATCTTTTTCATCACATTCATTGATTTGGTTTGTGTTACAGACTTTTGCAGCTGCTTTTTATTAAAGATGTGTGGACAGGTGATTTTAAAAATGTTTTCCTCTCCTTTTGTTTGACATCTGGAGTGGAAAGGTACAGCCATGACCAATCACCACCCTATATGTTTGCTCATTTTCCTTCTCCTAGTAGCTAAAGAGCTCTTGTGTGATCTGAAATAAAATGATTGATCTATTGGTGGGACACCTTCAATAAAATGTGTGGGCAGGAAGGATGGCCTGGCAGTGGGAGTGAGAAGAGAGCAGTGGTCTGTTCCCTTCAGCCTCTGCCAGCAGGCCAGGGCACCTGCAGGAAGGTTGGGGTGGAAACATTTAGAAGGGCTTGTAGAGAATTTCATAGAATCACAGAATGTCAGGGGCTGGAAGGGACCTCCAAAGCTCATCCAGTCCAACCCCCCTGCCAGAGCAGGATCACCCAGAGCAGATCACACAGGAACACATCCAGGCGGGTTTTGAGTATCTCCAGAGAGGGAGACTCCACAACCCCCCTGGGCAGCTTCCACCCATTGCCCCTTGTCCTGCCATTGGGCATCACCCAGCAGAGCCTGGCTCCTGGCATTCACCCTGCACATCTTTATAACCATTGCTGAGGTCACCTCTGAGTCTCCTCCAGCAGCACAGCCCCAGCTCCCTCAGACTCTCCTAACAGAGCTGTTCCATTCCCTTCAGCATCTTTGTGGCTCTGTGCTGGACACTCTCAAGCAGTTCTATGACCCTCTTGAACTGGGGGGCCCTGAACTGACACAGTACTCCAGATGTGGCCTGAGCAGGGCAGAATAGAGGAACAGGAGAACCTCTCTTGACCTTCTAACTACAGCCCTTCTAATCCACCGCTGAATGGCATTGCTGCTCCTGGCCGCCATAGCACATTGCTGGCTCATGGTCAGCCTCCCACCAACTAGGATGAGGAGCAATAGATTGAAGCTGGAAGAGGGGAGGTTTAGACTGGAGATTAGGAAGAAATTCTTGACAGTGAGAATGCTGAGACTCTGGAACAGGTTGCCCAGGGAGGTCATGAATACCTCCTCTCTGGAGGTGTTGAAGGTTGGATGGGGCCTTGAGCATTCTGGTCTAGTGGGAGGTGTCCCTGCCTATGGCAGGGGGGGATGGAACTAAAATGATCTTCCAGGTTCCTTCCAACCCAAACCATTCCACAATTCTATGAGCAATCTTTTTATTATATATATTTTTTTTTCCCTTCCTAATGAAAGTGTAAATTACTGATGGAGTTAAACCTGACAATTTAAACTGCCGAGTCTACCCAAATGGCTGCACATGTGGAGAAATACACAAAGCATTAAGTGAAACGCTCCTGTTTGGCTGATTTATTCTCTGCAGCAGACAGCCGCTGGTAGTAGGAGGTGTGTAATTTGCAGCACATTAGCTACTAGCCAGTGTCAGTGCTTGAGTGGGTGGTGTGAGGCTCCTGTGCCTGCTCACTGCTCCGCTATGCATGTGGCCGTGCCAGGCACTTGTGCCCTGTGCTGCAGCATCAGTACTTTGTGAACACTGTGCTGTGATTAAAACTGGGAATCTGCCAGTTCTCAGATGGGTTATTCTGTCACACAGGTAATATCTGGAGGAAATATGTTTCCCCCTCCTCTTTTTTCCCCTTCTTTTTTTAAAAATTTTTCCCGAATTATTAATGTTTTGCAGAACAGAAGTGCAGAAACATTTGGCTCTACCTCCTTATTTTAGTGTGTGGTCCCCTGAGGATGGAGGTTGCCATTTGCAAGATACTCAGCCTGTAACTTGGAGCAAACAAAATCTTGCTAGTGTTTCTTTTTTTGGGTACCCTCTCCACGTTCAGCAGAGGTTTTCCAGAAGAGTCTCAGCATGATGCATCTCTCTTTGTGTGCACAATTTCTCTTGGGTTGCTTTTAGTTCACCTTTTTTTTCTTTCCCTAGAGGCACCTGTCTCCTGCCACATACCCATCAAGACTAATTGCACCATCTGGAAGACTTTTGTGTAGCTGTTACTCGTGTAGAATATCTCTTGGGAGCCTAATTCAGAATGTGAATGTGACCCCTGAAGCCATGTCAAGTAGCAGCAATAGTTAGGATGATCACCACAGCCTTTATTTGTTTCAAGTCTAATGCAGTTTGCTTTGGTGTGGATGTGTTACATGTCAGGAGCACAACTTCAGCAATGTTTTGAATGGAGTTAGCTTTTGACTACTGGTTTGGTAAGTCACAGAAAATCCTGGTCTGCAGTTGCATCCAGCCCATATGCAGCATACAGCCTATATGATTAGGTGTAGAAATGACACACAGGGTGCTCCTTATTGTTACACCATTTCGTTTTTATGTCCTGTTCTTGCCCTCCCTTCCCCTCAGCTGCACCTCTCATTAATAATTTTCTGCTAAGAGTGTAAGGCTTTGGGTGCTGGAGGTGTTGGAAGCTCCCTGCACAGCTCTGAACACTTGGCTTTGTTATTTCCAGTATTTTCAGGACAGGTCATTTTCTGTTTCTGTTGCTTGCCTAAGTCTGAGTTGGGTGAAATTGTCGTTTCACTTCTAGTAGTGTCTGTCCAGGCAGTGGCTTATTTAAAGACCAGTGCTTTAGAGTCACCTTTCTTCTATACTTCTGGAATATTCTTTCCCTTGGCAGACTGTAGAGAACTGGATATGAAAAACCAGGGTGTCCTGATTGTTCAAAGTATTGCCATAATTTGCTATATTTTCATAGAGTCACAGAATG